>JARHVA010002469.1:790000-830000 GCA_037957365.1 Torreya grandis | reverse complement strand
TTCATGGTGATCGAATAGTTGCAAAAAAAAAGCCTAAGTTTATAGTCAATAAATATTTCAACTTTTGGCTAAGTGTTAGAGCATTCAGAGTTCTCTAGGACAAATTATTCCACACAAAGCCCACAACAAAAGGTACAAGGGCATGAATTATTTTGGTAAAAATGTTTCCAAAATTTGGCTAAGCATGGATTTCTTTTGGGGAAAATGTTTCATGATAATTTTACCTGAGACTTAATTCTTTCAGACTTTTTATCTGAAGCAAAAGATTAAGTATGAATTTTTCAGGGAAAGTTGCCAAGCAAAAATCTTGAAGGCATGAATTCTTTCAGACATTTTTTTGAATCAAAAGATCCACAGAAAGAGATAAGGACATAATTCTCTTAGACAGTTCATTTATCATAAAAATCCTGATGACCAAAATTGTTTAGGGAAAAATGTTCTATGAAAAAGCTAAGTATGAATTATTTCAATAAAATTTTCCCATGATAATTTCCCTAAAGACCAATTTATATCATACATTTTTTCCATGACAAAAGTCCCAAATACTAATTATTTTAGATAAAATGTCTTACAATAAAGCTTGAAAAAAAAATTTGATACAAAAAGGACCGAGGAAAATAGCTCAATGTAAAATTATTAAACAAGGAAATTCTTTCAAGGAAATTGTTCCACAATAATTCCCCCAAAGACATAATTACATCAACTAATTTATTTCAATAAAGTTGATCCAACAAGGTGGTGATAGGTGTGAAAACATCAAAATTAAGCTCAATATTCATTCATTGGGGTCCAAACATTAACGATCATGTAAAAATATTTAATGTTCCTATGCACATCAATTTATGGGTGTACAAATGTCAAAATTGGGCCTCATGAAATATCCATTTGAGTTATAATGGTGGGTTGAGATAAATCTGATAGTCTATGTTACATCTCTCATCTTGTTTTGAAGTGTGAGATGATTCAAAGGGTTAAATAACTCAAGAGGCCACCATGTGGTGTAAGCACATAAATAAACAAATTGATAATAAGATCCCAAGATCAATGTGTGATTGACAAGTAGCATGAGAATAATTCAAGATGATAGAATATCAATGGAGCATGTTTAATCATACAAATCGGGATCAATAATGAGAGAGGGTCAAAGAGGTCAGTGAACCCTAAGTGTAAATGTGTAGGTGACAAGTGGAACAAGTATGTGGGTCTTGGTAGAATATCTACATATTATTCCCATTCACATCAAACAGACCAATGAAGCAAAATGAGTTAAAAATATCAATTATTCAAGTTATTTTTCAATGGCCAATCAAACAAAGGCAAGCCCAAGTGACTTAGACAAAGGTCAACAAAGCAATTTTTGATGGGGCAAGGTAATCCTTTGAAATATAGTTTGGATTAGAGACAATATTTCAAAGGATGTTAACAAAGTAGACATATAGACTTCAACAATTTCATCTCTAGGACCAACTACATAAAAAGGACCCTTCTCTCCACTGTTGCACACCACAGTGAAACAATGAAGAACAATTAACATTAGGATAAATCCTTAATAGATTGATTTGATTATTCTATCTACATTGATGCTAGAACCCAGATTAGAACAACTTGATCCCATTATTACAATAATCAAGGAGGATCAATGAGGGAATAATGTAACTACACAACCACTTGAAATGATGTAGATCAATCAAAAGGTCTGAATGAGCATATTTTACATAGGCAGTTGTAATTATGGTTCAAATGGATTTGTGCTCATTTGATTCCTTTTTTTAGTGCTATAATTTGTGTTATTCACATCTTGGAGTAATGAATAGTGTATTTTTTTAGTTGTTTACTAATTTTTACTTAGTGTATTTATTTGTCTAATATGCAAAAGTGGTTGTCATCTTCCCTTTGTAGGTCCAGGTTCAATCCAAGTGATAATAAACTTTCTTACAGGTCATCTAGAGTGTCTTAGGGTTGATGTCTCAGGAATAGAGTGGATAAATTGACTATAAGTTATTTTAATCAATCCTTACCCTCATTTACCTCCAACCTGAGTTCATCAAATTAACCTCTAAGTGAAACACTATTTCTTGGAAATCCTTGTAGACATTGTGTTTGTTTTATTCATAGTCTAGTAGTATGCTAATGAGTCAATCCTCAGAGTGGATCTTTGAACATTTTATGTATCACCTCCTTTATATTAGGTTCTATTCATGAATTCTCTAACTCTTTTCCTTTTAAGTAATTGGTTGGTATAGATAAGAGCATTTCAAGATACATTCAGGGAGCTATCCCCTCAAATCTAGAGGCTCATTTCCAATATAGGTACACCCACATACCCATAAATATTTCCATGTTACTCAAATATGGAAGAGGGTTGAAAAATCTTTTATAGGGTGAAATATTTGGTTACAATAGTTATATCATGCCTAGTGGGACTTGTTGTCCTCAAAGATAACTTGTCAAGTGAATACTGGTCTTAACAACATCAACTACAAATTGGTGTGCTACTCAACATTTGGTAACTTTTTCATGGTAAATCTAGTTCAAGGATTTTTTTTTAAATATAAATTTACCATAATAATTCATGGTTCTCACTAGGTCATCCTATACTAGAGAATCCAATGTTATTAACCCACCCATTCAACTTGAAATTCCTCTTGCAATTTAGTATCCATAACCTAATCTAGCCTTTAAAGAATGAGTAGATTTTTCTAGGGAGAAAGAGGTTGAAGAATTTAAATATCTTGAAGAAGAAGACATGGATAGATCTCATGCTTTTCCTACCTTCAATACTAATAATCCAATTCAACTTCAAATATATGATGCCATTCCTCTTAACGCCATAAAATGTGTGCCCACATTCAATGGTGAGAGTCATGTTACACCTAGTGATCATATTAGAGATATTTCTAACCTTTGTATTTTCCAAAATATTGTTTGAGAAAACATTTTCATTAGACTAATTGTCATTCCCATTAAAGGGAAGGCTCTTGATTGGTATATGAATATATAAGGTGGATGCATCCCAACATGGGATGATTTTGGAGTGTTGTTGACTTCAAGATTTTGAAATGAAAGTGACCATGCCTCTCTCATACATCATCTCAAAATAATACAAAGGGGATCCAAATAAATAATGCATGACTTCAATGAAATCTTTCAGAAGACTTGGCATATATTTCCTCTTCCCATGATACCACTTGCTAGCTTTGTGTTCCCTACTTAAAATTTATTGGGATTGAAATTGTCGTCATGCTTCAATCTATGGGAGGTTCCACTCTTCTTGAAGCATATGATATTGATATAAAAGTTGAGATTAGTCTCATCCAATCTAGAAGATTACCTCCTAAGGTGTCTATTCTTCATTTGTCTTATACTTCTACTAATACTCTAGATGTATCCCAAACTCCTAATGTCAATACCAAGCCTAGGGCTGCTCCTAAGAAGGTAGATAATGCCATGTCCAACGATGCATATATTCAATGGTTGGAATCCAAGATTGGGAGATGAAATATGTAGCAGGGTATCCATCATAATTCATGGCCCTATCAGTGATAATATGGAATAGAAAGAGGCCAATGGTAGCTTAATCCTAGTAGGCCTGCTAATGTATATAGTCCTAACTCTACCACCAATGCAAGGGATATGGTACCAGTTCATAGTAATTTGGTATAGGGAGAATATTGGTATCAAGATCAATTCATAGAGATTAATTATAATGGAGAGAAATATCTAGTAGCCTAAGGAGTAGTTAATCCCCTCCTATAAAAGGAAGATGAAGTAAAGATGTAAGTTAATAAGGATTGACAACCTCAAGGAGAGATATTCACAAATTTTTTGGTTGAAGACACTTTTGTGTTAAATTATGGATCCTCTATCATAGACAAGAGTAATTATATAGGAGGTGGTATTATCATTCCCACAAGATCATCCAATCCTCCTATAAGGTAATAACACATAGCTACAAGTGTGATAGTTCTAAAAACTCCCACATCCCCATAAGTTAAAATATGGTAAGGTTTGCTCCTATTCCTTAAGTTCCAAGTAATTATATACCTAAAAGAACCTAAAATAAAGTAGGTATCGATTATTTAAAAAAATTATATTATTTTAAGAACAATAAAACATCAAATTTTCTTTGGGATGTCCTTCATATGCCTCATCAAAAATAACTCTTATAAAATCAGTTAGTTGTTATCTTTGATAGTGTGTCACCCTCAAATCAAAGTCGTGGCCATATTGATCTTGAAAATTCTCCTAGTAACATTATTGAACCATCCACTAGGGCTAATAAAACTCCACCATTTTACTTCACACTCATTATAGGTGACAAGTTGGTACACAATTACATAGTTAATAGTGGAGCTTCTACCTCTATCATGCCCAAAGTTATAGTTGACAAGATAAGCTTGAAATATGAGCCATATAAAAAAAGGGTACTTCAATTGTATGGTAAGTTATGACTAATAAAAGGCTTGAATTTTTTTTTCATGGTTTTCCTAGTTTTACTATCTTGCAAGACATAGTTGTGGTTGATCTCCCAACCCATTTTGCAATCTGCCTATCAAGGGACTTCATAGCCAAGATAGGTGGCTATATCTCAGTTGAATAGTCTTTCTTAGCCAAAAAAATGAGGTATGGGGCCAAGGTGATAATTAGGATGTAACCTCTTTTAAGGTTTCATATTGAACCTTACATTGAGATAAGTTCTAATTTTAATTGTGTTGTTCATGAAGAAAAGGATCCTATTCTAGATGATGGCACTTCCTTCAAGCTTAAGGGTAGTGTAGATTTATTTATTGATGAATATGGTATTAATAATTATGACCATGATCATTATGATCTTATGGAGGAAACTGATCTAGGTGTATATTGTATACATGAAGAAGGAGTACCAACACCTCTACTTGCCATAGAAGAGGGTGAAGATGATGAGCTATGGAAGATGGTTTTTGATGGTTCAAGAAGTAAAGTTATTATAGGGGTTGGTGTTATGTTACTATCCCAATATTAATAATATTATTATGATTCATACATATTTAATTTTAGTTGTACTTGTAATGTGGTTGAGTATGAAGGTTTGATTCATGGCCTTTAATGAGAAAGGAGAAAATGAATAAAGAGCTTGAAAGTATATAAAGATAGTGAATTGGTTATGTTTCAAGTGAGGAATGTGGTTAATACCAAGAACCCTTTGATTAAGTAATTCATTCATAGGGTATGTTATTTTCTTGAAGACTTTAATGCATTCAATATTCAACCAGTCCCAAGGGAGTAAAATAGTCGTGCTAATAGACTAGCTACCAGAGGAGCTCAATTTGATACTCCAACTTGAAAAAAGGAGGTAGGAAAATAGTCTCATATTAAGGTCATTATCAGACCTTATATAATTTATAATTAAGTGTCTTGTCAAGTGTTTTATAGTGACAAACACATTACATACTTCTTACAAAATGAGTTGAGTTTTTTTCAAATAATTAAAGGAGGTAGGAACAATAGGGTGATCAGATTATGTAACTAAGAACCAATAAGATACCTAAGGGTTTGGTGACCTTAAAAAGTATATTCAATGAGAAATATAAAAATAATAAGGATAAATTTATTATGTATAAAAAAGAAGAGAATTGTGAAAGAGACTTGATGTTCAGGGACAAATTCCTCAAACTAGGCAAAGTATGTTCTACATTAGAGAAGGAAACATTTATTGAGATATGTAGAGAGTTTCATGATATATTTGCTTGGGAATATAAGTACATAAAATGGTTTTATCCTACCCTAACATACCATACTATTGAGTTGGAACCTGGAGTTAAACCGATTAGATGGAAGCAAAGACCCATCAACCCCAGGGTTGATCAACTCATAAGGTTAGAGCTTACCAAACTTCTTGAATCTGAGATAATATTTACCATCAAGAATTCAATATGGGTAGATAAAATTGTGCTTGTTATAAATAATAAGTATGAGATAATACTTTGTGTAGACTTTAAAGATCTTAATAGAGTGTCACTCAAAGATCACTATCATATAACCTCAATGGAGTAAATTTTTCACATGGTTTCAATTTCTCAACATTTTTCTCTTCTAGATGGATATTAAAGTTATAATTATATTTTATTAAATGAATATGATCAATTTAAGATAACCTTCACTATTAAATATGGGACTTTTGCCTATAATAAGATGCCCTTTGGTTTGTCTAATGTCAGTGCCACATTTCAAAGAGTATGGACATGACCTTCAAAGGTTTGATCAATGAGATGTTATTAGTTTATCTAGATGATATAACAACATTTAATAAATATGATGATAAACACATGAAAGAATTGAGGAAAGTATTTGAAAGATGCAAGTCGTATGGAGTATCTCTTAATCCAAAGAAGTGCATCTTTGTTGTTTATGAAGGTAAATTCTTAGGACATATTGTTTCTAAAGATAGTTTGACTATTGATCCTAAGAGAATAGAGGATATTCTAGGCTTATAATTTATATTTCATAAGAAATGTATCCAAATTTTCTTAGGCAAGATAAATTTTGTCAAGAGTTTCATACATAGTTTTGCATCTTTGGTGAAACCTATCATAGTTATGCATAGAAAGAACCAAGTCTTTTCTTGGACCAAAGAGGGTAAGATTAGTTTTGAATCCATAAATAAATAAATTATAGAAGATCCTACTCTTGTGAATCTTTATTTTACTAAAGACTTCATGTTGTATTCATTTGCTAACCTTGATACTATCTCAGTCATGCTGATGCAAAAGAATGATGAGGGTGTGGAGTACCCTATTGCATTCTATAGTCAAGGATTAGAAGATTATGAAGTCAAGTACACATTTATATATAAATAAGTCCTTGATATTGTAAGGGGAATAAATATGTTTATACATATGGTTTCAAATAATAAGATTCATGTTATGGTCTCTCATCCTAACACCAAAGAGTTTATTTTGAGTAAAGATCTTCGTGAAAAGAGGGCAGGATGGATCACTAAGGTAATGAAATATGATGTTGATATAAAGGTTAAAAAATTGATAAGAGGTAAAGGCATTTATGAACATTTAGCTTCAGATATTCATGAGTTAAAGGAAGAGGCTCTAGTCAATCATGATTGTTCCTAACCAACCAATTCATTGCCTCTTCAAATTTAGACAAAAGATGTGATCAGATTTATTCAAAAAGGTGAGTATCCTAATAATATGATTATATAATAAAGGAGAGATTTTATATTTCAATCTATTCCCTTTTGTCTAGTGGATGGTGTGAGTTTTAGGAGGGACATCAATGGTGTGCTATAAAGATGCATTGATAATGATCAATTTAGAGTGCTTCTTGATAAGTTTCATGATGGGATAGCAGGAGGTCATTTATATCTAAGAACCATAGCTGCCAAGATCATGAGGGATGGATATTATTGGCCCAATATTTTCAAATACTACCATGCTTGGGTGAGAAGGTGTGGACAATGTGTTTTCTTTGTAAGAAAGCAGAAGATTGCATCTCTTCCTTTAAAGCCTATCCAAGTTGATCAACCTTTCATGCAATGGGGTTTTAATTTCATTGGCATAATAAATACCCCATCAAGTGCTGGTCATAAATGGATAGTCACAAAAACTAACTATTTTATAATATGGGTTGAGATAGTAGAATTAAGGGAAGCTAATGAGAATTATATCTTGGAGTTCTATGAGAGAACCATAACAAGGTTTGTCACTCCTTATAATATTATTTTAGATAATGCTCTTACTTTTATCGGTGCTAAGATAGCTAATTTGGAAAATAGTAATGACATATTCTTCAGCACTTCATCCAACTATTACTCTCAAGGTAATGGGTTGGTTAAATATACTAACATGAACTTGATCAGAATCATCAAGAGAACCTTGGAGCATAACTAAAGATCTTAGAATGCCAAATTAAAGACATCCTTATGGGTTGATATGATAACTCCCAAGAGGTCAACAAGGAATTATCATTTTGTACTAGACTATGGAATGGAATATAGGTTGTCTATCTTTCAAGAGTTACTTGCCTTAGAGTTAGCACATCAACTAGAGTTGCTTGAGAACACTCCAATAAAGGTGATATTGATAGAATTAATGGAGTTTAAAGAGATTAGAGATAAAGTTCATCAAGTTATAGAGCATCACTAAGAACTAATGAAGAGGTATTTTGATAAGAAGGAAACTCTAAGATCATTTAAATAAGGTGACATAATCATGAAATGACATGAATATAGAGTAAAACTAGGGATGTATACCAGATTTGATACCTTATAGAGCAGATCATATGTCATAATCAAGTGCAAGTAAAGAAACTCTTTTTAGTTACCAAGGATAAATAGAGAAGAGTTACCTATCCTTGTCAATGAGATACATTTGAAAGCTTACTATTGAGAATTGAGAGTTAGTTTTGTAAATATTAGGTTAGGTGTGTGTTTCCTTTCTTTTTATGTTATGTTCCAATAAGGGCTTTTGAAGCACATGTGTATTTATATTTTATGTCTTGTTCTTGTTGTTTTATATTATTTGGTGAATTACATAGGCAATTTTTATGTCAGGCATGCATACATGTGACTCCATATCCTAATAGATAGGAATAGGTAACTAGTCATAGCATACAAATCATGCCACCCTTGGGAAATTTCCAAAGATGTTGACCATTTTTCACATAGGCCAAAATGGATAAACCCCCTATAGTCAAAATCTTGTATAGGGGATTTATATAATGTTATAAGGTATGTTGCATCTCATCTAATGTCATTTCATTTGCCAATCTAAGATTTGGTAATAGTCTATGTTAGTCTATATATCATTTTATATCTTAAGGATCATTTTAGAGTCATATATGAAAGTGGAATATTTTCATGGTGACTGTGAAGTTACAAGTACAAGCCTAGGAAAGCCAAAGTTTATATTTAAGAAATATTTCAACTTTTGGCTAAGTGTTAGAGCATTCAGATTTCTCTCAAAGAAATTGTTCCACACAAAGCCAAAAATGAAAGGTACAAGGGAAAAAATTCTTTGGGGAAAAATGTTTTTTAAATTTGGCTAAGGTATGGATTTTCTTTTAAGAAAAATGTTTCATGATTATTTTCTTGAAGACCTAATTCTTTCAGACTTTTTATTTAAACCAAAATACTAAGTACGAATTATTTTAGGGAAAGTGGCCAAGCAAAAATCTTGAAGGCTTGAATTCTTTTGGACATTTTGTCCAAATCAAAAGGTCTACAAAAAGAGCTAGGAAATAATTATCTTGGACATTTTATCCATATCAAAAAGATCAACCACCTGAATTATTTCAGGAAAAATGTTCCATGGAAAAGATAAGTATAAATTCCTTTGAAAAAATTGTCACACGATAATTTACCTAAAGACCAATTTCTCTCAAACATTTTATCCATGAAAAAAGTCTCAAAGACCAATTCTATTGGAGGAAATATCTTATCATAAATCCCGTGATAAATTTTCCAATACAAAAGGCCCAAGGAAAATACCCTGATGTAAAAGTCCCAAACAAGCAAATTCTTTTAGGGAAATTGTTTTGCAACAATTCCCTCAAAGACATAATTATATTGACCAATTTGTTTCAGCAAAGTTTATCTAACAGGGTGGTTATAGGTGCATAAATATTAAAATCGAGCTCAACAATCATCCATTGGGGTCCAAATATTGGCAGTCATGCAAACATCTTTAATGTTCCCATGGATGTTCATTGATGGCTGCATAAATGTCAAAATTTGGCCTCATGAAATAACTGTTTGAGTTCAAATGGTGGGTCTAGATAAATTTAATGGTCTACATTGTATCTCTCATATTGATCCAATAGTGCAAGATGATTCAAAGGGTCAAATATCTTGAGATGACATCACATGGTATAAACACATAAAGTAGTATAATGACAGCAAGATTATCATATCAATGCATGATTGACAAGTGGCATGAACATGTTCAAGCTGATAGAATATCAATGGGGCATATTTAATCATGAAAATCAAGATCAACAATGAGTGAGGGTCAAAGAGGTTAGTGAATCTTGAGTGCAAATACATAGGTGACAAGTGGCATAAGTGTGTGGGTTCTAGAAGAAGATCTAAAGATTGTGTTCATTTGCATTATGCAGATCAATAGAGTAAGACAAGTCAAAAAATCAATTATTCAAGCCAGTTTTTGATGGCCAATCAAATGAAGGTAAGACTAGGTGACTTAGATGAAGGTCAATAAAGCAACTTTTAATGGGGAAATGTAAATAAAAGTCATAGATCCAAGATTGAAAATGATCCAATTCAAACTAGAGCCAATGTTTCAAAGGACACCACCAACGTGGACATACAGACTTCAATGGTTTCATCTCCAAGACTAACTGCATGAAAATGACCCTTCTCTCAACTATTTGATATCATGATGAATTAGTGAAGAGAAATTAGCACTAGGACAAATCCCTAATAGATTGATCCAATTATTACAACTACATTAATGTTGGAACTGATCTTGAAATAACTTGATCTTGCCATTTTAACCTTCAGGGAGGATCAAGGAGGGAATAATGTAACTGTGCAACCACTTGACGTGACCTAGATCAATCAAAAGGTCTGAATGAGCATATTTTGTAGATTTATTTAAAACTATGGTTTAAAAGCATTTGTTCTCATTTGATTCCTTTTATCATTTCCAAAATCTCTCTCTCTTGCTCTCATTTTATATAAATATAGCCTTTGAGCTATTGTTGAGTATCCCTCAAGCTAGTACGACTAAAATCTAAAAGAATTTGTATTATGCACCTCTTAGAGTAATTAATAGAGTATTTTTGTAGTTTTTTTACTAATCTTTACTTAGTGTATATAATTTTTTGATATGCAAAAGTTTTTATCATCTTCCTTTTATAGGTCCAAGTTTAACCTAAGTGCTAATAAACTTTCTTGTAGGTCATCTAGATTATCTTAAATTTTATGTCTCAGGAATAGAGTGGATAAATTGATTTTTAGTGCTTTAAATCAATCCATACCCTCATTTCCCTCTATCTTAATTTCATCAAATAAAAATTGAGGTGAAATACTATTGCTTGCAAATAATTGTAGACATTGTGTTAGTTCTACTTATAATCTTTTAGTGTGCTAATGAGCCAATATTGAGAGTGGATCCTTGAACATTTGGTATATCACCTCCTTTATATTTGGTTCTATTCATGCATTCTCTAACTCTTTTCCTTGTATGTAATTAGTTGGTATAGATAATAACATTTTAAGATACATTCAAGGAGCTATCCCCTTAAATCTAGAGACTTATTTCCAATATAGGTACACCCACATACATGGAAATATTCCCATGTTGCCCAAATATAGAAGAGGCTTGAACACCCTCTTCTAGGGTACAATATTTGGTGACAATAGTTACTTCTTTTAATAGTATATATTCCAAAATGTAAATAAATAGAATATTTTAAAAAATATAAAAACTAGGACTTGTGCATGACACGTGTAGTTAGTATACATCTGTTGATTTATGTTTTACTATATGGGGTAATCATTTATATATATTCTCATATCAAACACTATACATAAGTGTACTTCAATGAGTTTTATAATATACTAGTTGTCACTTTCAGATGTACTTGTAAGTATTGATATTGTCTAATGCCTAGAAAAATTACTTAAAAGAATTTGCACTACTTTAGATAGTAGTGCATTTAAATTTTGTCTCATTCTAGTGGACTTGTACTAGTGAACACAAAATATAATTTATCCAATTAAAGGTAGTCACATACCTTTTATAACTTGTCTACATCAAACAAAGTTAATTGAAAGTGTATTCTTATTATGTTACAAAATTATATGATTATCCCTATTGTTCATAATATAGTATAGTATATTGCATGGAAATTTTGTTATTTTTTCCATTACATTAAAGTTTATATCTCATTGGATACCTAATTTTATATAAAATAGGATGATACAAACTGTTCATGTAGATCAATTCTAATAAATATTACATGCTTATCATGTTTTCTACTTTATATCATACTTTATGTGTATTTGTATATTTTATTGTGGACATTTTAATGTGTCCTTTATTTAATTTTTAAGCCCTACTATGTTTTTAAATGTGTGTGAGTGACATTTAAACATGTCCCTTGTATGTGGCTCCTTGGCCTTGCATTCTTTTTGTACTTGTGCATTTACTCTTCATGTGTGTGTCATCATCGTGACCTTGCTTGTTATGTTTTACTTAGTTTTTTGGTGTTATGAGGGATACCATCTATCTCCTAATTTTTTTATAAAATGAGAGATATCATGCATCTTCATCGAGTAGTTCTATATTAGATTAACGTATTTCGTATATGATCATTACTCATACCATACCTAAGTTTTAACATCTATCTCAACATGAAAATATCTATTTTTGGATTTAAATGTATCATAATTTACTATATTTATGAAATTATCACTATGATTCCATGAAATGAAATGTTATCATTATTACTCCAAATTCTAATATTTCTATTTCATCAATTACATAACTTTTATTTTGAGCTAATTTATTGTGCAGGATTAATAATACACTCAAAATAGGGGGCATAAATAATATATTTTCATAGAGACTAAGATATAACAATCCAAATCATTGACAAATAATATCATTATTTACTTATTTGATCATAACTCATACTCAATTTTTACTCAAAAATTAAATTTAGAAAATACCACACCATGGGGAAAATGGCATAGACTGTAGTGTCTAAATAAATTCACATTCAACCTATAAATTAAAAATAATATTTTATAGAATTATTATAATTATACTAAGTTTATAGATTAATTTTCAATGGTTAACCAAAATTAGTTTAAAATTTTATACATGAGATTATTGTAGCTTTTACTCAGATTGGAGGCATCATGTATGGAATGTGTTCTAGAATTTACACGTGTTTAATCAATACTTTAGTTATTTTTACTTAGTAATCAAAATAAATATATCATGTATCATATTGGGGGCATGTGTGTATCACATTATCACTTTATTATCTAGTTTTTGTACATTTTTCATAAAATAAATGATAATTCATGTCTTTATCTATGTTCTATACACCAGACTCACTTCATATTTAATTTCACCTATTTTACACCAATTATTTCACTCATTTAAAATATTATTTTATTTATACTTTTCAATTCTACTTTTTGAAACAGAATGTTTCACTAAAATGTTCTATTGTAACTCATACATTGATTCCAAGCTATTTTACTACCTTGAGTTGTGTGATGATGAGTTCAAGTGAATCTTGAGTTATTAATCAAAATATTGAAACAATGATGATTGGGACATGTACATTCTAATATAAGTGTTTCATCAAAAATAATACCAAGGTTTCCACCCTCTCTAGTCACCAATATTTGCACCAGAAAAAATTCAATGGTTGGCATATATGAAAAGGTGTACTTTTTCCTTGTTATTTGATTTATAATTTTCCAATATTACTTTCATATTTTTATTTGAAATGAGTAATAGTTTATACATATTTCATATTAGGTGTTCATGGTGTATAGTTCATCATGTGTTCTACATTAAAGTTTATTATTCAAAGGTAAACTCATGTAGAACACTCTTCTATTTACTCTAGTAATTTCACTTTTCTACATTACTAGAATAAAATGGGTGAAAATGTAGACACTAAAATTAACATTTAACTCTAAAGTAATTCACTTGTAACCACCCCTTACACACACTTAACCTATGCTCAATTTATTGGTTTTAAAATCTCTATTGCTCTACTTCTATATGAATGATCCTTTATCCTAAGGAAACTCTGATACTAAATGTTCATATTCCTCATTCTATGAATCCCAGTCTCATTACTTGATTGATTCATATTTTTGGTTTGATTATCTATAATCCTCAAATGAAATTATTCCTTCAAGATAATCCTTGAATCCAGTCATGTATGAAACTACAAGTTTCATCCTCCTACTATTTAATGGCTAGCTTCAAAATTGAAAATCATCCGAATGGGTCATTTAACTTGATTCACAAGTCCAATTCAAAGAAATAACAAAATTTACATTATATAAACACATTTATACCCATTTTTCATTAGAGGCTTGTATCATTACAAGTACTACAAATTATAACTACACATTGAAAATAAATTATTTATACTTTCTAATCCTGAGTTCCTATATCATAAGAAAGCCCAAGCTAGGCACAAATAATTTAATCAAGTACCTAATAAGAAATGGATTGAACCAACATATGGAATTTATTTAGAATCATACACATACCACCATAACATGGGAGAGGTACATGGAGTTTGATCCCTCTTTACAATATTGGTATGTAGGTAATTCTCAACATACAATGCGTTGAGGTCAATCACAACACCATCCCCTTACTCTTTAACCCCTTTTTCACAAAATTTATTACCTTATTTGATATGGGGTTTGAGTAAGATAAAGACATAGATCAACTTCTACAATAAAGAGAACATATCCAAATAGACACACATGATATATAAGCGAAGGTGCATCTATCATAATTAATTTAGGGCTAAAAAAATGCTAGAGAATGAAGCCACGACCTAAATAAAATAGTGTAGCCTTATCCATAGAATAAATAGATCCATATTCCTGATTCACAACAACCCCACATAGTCTCACAATTTGTTTTATAGTCATTTATAAATTTTCATACCCAAGTTCCAACTAAGTTAGTTATCTTTTAGTTTTTTCCCATTTTATCATGTTTATACAAATAGTAAGTTACAATGTATTTTATAAGTGATTTTTGTTAATCTTAAGAATTTTAATTTACTCAGTAGCTATCTTAATTAGATTAACCCCCATAATATAAATTTTGATAAAATAAAACTAAAATTTTAAGATCATAATCTATTAATATCATTTCATTCTTATACACATTATTTATTTGGAATAAATAATTTCATTTCATTATTTGACATGTTTATATGTACTATTACATCACAAACCAGGAGAAAATAATATTTGGAGATCCTAATGAAAATAACTTATAAACCAAAATTATATTATCAAAATTCCAATAAGTTATGATTACAACACATTTATGGATATATAATCACCATGTTTCCACAATTTTCATCATGAAACCCCCCCCCCACCTTCCCTACCCCACCTCCCCCCACTCCCCCCCTCTTCTCGATGTAATTTAAAAAACCAACTTTATGGTAGTTAAATGGATGAAACACTTAGCATGTTATTTTAATTTTAATGAACACATAAAAAATACATCATATTCATCCCAAACCTAACCTAGCTACCATTTAAGAGTGTCTATTGACATAAAAAAATATTGTAAATATGCTACAATATGCTACAATATGCACATTGTTAAACTCATCATAGATGTTGTAGATAATCCCTTATTCTCTTTTCCTTTATTGAAAGTATTGCAATATTTTGTGTGGTTCCAATATTTTAAATTTTTTTGTGACTTATTTCTATTACAAATCAAACCCTAAAATACAAAATAGACTTAAAATTTCACTCAAAATTTGTATCTTATCATACTTCATTTTTTCTCATTTTATCAAACCCTAAAATCTACCATTGAATATGAAAACATGAATCATCTACGCACTCTCAGCATGCCCCATAACTCTCATTTTTGACTTAGTGACTTATTTCCTTTCATAAAAATATGAATTCTCATTTTCACTTCATATTTATTGAGTGTGAAAGCCTTAGAGTTATAGTAAATGAAAAAGCTAAAATATACAATCCAAAAGTAACATTTATAATTATTAAGACCGTGACAATACAATGTATCAAAATTAGATAGATGATTTTTAGACATCATCATCCTCATCATCAAACTCTCATTCCTTGATCTATACCATTTCCTTCCTTCCTATATTTTTATAATTGAATGCATAATAAAAAACCAATGCCTACTATTTTTTGGAAACCATGGGTTGTTTAAATACATAAAATTAAAGTTTTATAAGTTACCACATTATTTTATTGACATTACATTTTATTAATAATCTCCAATGCCTTTTCAACAAGGTTTTACTTATAATATAATAATTGTAACCCATAAAACCATATCTCTTCCCAACAATTGACTAAAAATTTGTACAACATTGTTATTAACACCATTTTCAAAAATATATTTCAATCATTTATTTGAGACATTTTGTCAAGATGGGTCACATACCTTTTGTATAGTTCAACACTTTGGTCAACAAATGTTTGAGTTATTTTTTGAACCATTTTATATTCTTATTTTAATTCAATATTTATTTCTTTTTATATTATTTCTTTATTTTTATCATGTACTTTAAAACATAATAATTGTTTTCAATAATTAAACACTGAAAAGATACATCAAATGTTTTTTTTGACTATGTTATATAGAACATGAATAAAAGGAGGCATGTTTTTAGAACATTTTGTATGTAATTAGTGTTCTTTTTCTTTTAAATAATTAGGACACTTATTTCTCTCTATCAGAATTTGATTTGCACCTCCATGTAATTGTTAGTTTTTAAATAGCTTGGAAAATTTCTATATCATTAAATTGTATGACTTCAATAATGGGCATGAAAATAAAGAGTATAAGTTATTATTGTTCTATTTACATTTTTACATCAACAAAGCACATTTTTGTATTATGAAATAATCCAATGACTTTTATACGTACCTCATAATTATGTTCCAAAATATCTCTATGTGTATAATTATTTTGTATTTTTTATGACAAATTTTTAACTTATGTGTTTTATGACCTAAGGCACTAGTACTATAAAAAAGTTTTACTATAAATTTATCTACATGTGTATGAAAATAGTCAAGTGAATTAAAATAGTCCCATGATATAAAAGAAAATTTGTTACTTCTATTTATTTATTTATTTATTTTTGGGTCTTTATAAATATATTTAAAAACTTGTCATGAAACCATCTCCACATTTAAAAATAAAAACAAACATAAAAGCCACCGCTACTCCATGGCACTCTAGCATAAACCCCTTTTATTATACTTATTTTTTTATATTTTATAAAGTGAACCATAATATTGGAGAACCGATATTATAAAAATATACTTAATATTTTAAACCACAAAATAGTCTTGAAAACTTCCATAAAAAATCATAATTCATAAGTGATAGAAACGTTCAACAACTACAATGTTTTGCAAACCTTAATTGAGCATATTAGATGAAATGAGGAAATAACAATAGAGACAACTAAACTAAGATTGACCAAAAAAAATTATGAGTGCATAAAGGAAAGGAAACTTTACGATAGTATAACAACCCCAATCACCTTTTATCTTCTCCCTTGCCCTCGATTAAAACCTTCCCATTCTCTGGTATTGCCTCAGCTTTTCTTGAACAATTTCACATAATGCTCATCCTCCCATTTATGTAAAATGTACTGTAATGATAATAAACACAACAACTTAGGATTCAAAAGCATAAACATCATAATGGAAACATGAGTTGATCAAGTGTAAGACAGAATGAAATACCTTCATGAAAATTGCATCACTAGAGGGAATTTTATTGAACATATTGCCCTCCACATGCTCCACTCCTTCAATATAACATATCCATGTCAATCAAAAATTCACAACTTACTAATTTCTAACTATAAATTTTAGAGAGAGGAGGTTACCCACCATCTATGGGAGGTGCAGTATTTATGACATGAGAAAGGTCAAAATTAATGCCATGAATGTTAGGATGTTCTTCGATCATTGTAGATAAAGTAGCTCCTACACCTCTTGCAATGTCTACCACACTCTTCACACTCTTAAACTCACTATAAATCTTCACCAAAGAGGGCATGACACGGTTAGTATGAGTAGTAATGACCTCATTGAAAAGCTTATTATTTTTAGGATTATTAGTGTTATATTCAAGTAATCTCATGTCATGAGCCTTACATTAAGCACCACACTTAGTTATCCTTTTTTAACAACAATTTGGAGACACTGGTCAACCTGTATTTGAGTTGGTTAGAGCCAACATTAAGCACGATGCTCTCTTTAGTGAAGACATAAGTAGAAGCCAAAAGCCTCATAATTCTAAGGAGATAATCTGTGTGCATAGACATTTTATGAGAAGCATAAATATATGAAGCAATGCCCTACACAGAGAGAGAATTTTCACTACCATTAAGTAAAACAATAGCTTGAAGAGCCATCGGCTTGGTAACTGAAATCACTATTTCATAGAACTAGAGATGTGTTTCCATTAACATGTGTGAAGATGCCATGTTTCCCAAACTCTACTACAAATTTTTGATATATATAGGAAGGGAAAAGCTTAAAGAAGAAAGTAAGCATGACACACACTAGTCAAATTTGAACCCATCATAGTGTGTCAATGGGATCTAAAACCATCCCAAAAGTCCATAAAAAATGGCTATTAAAAAACCATAAAATCCAAAAATTGCATGCTAATTAAAAAGGGCATAGTCATTATTAAAATGACAAAAGAGGGGTGAGATTTAAAAATACCCATTAGTCTATCCTATGGCTACCATGTCACTACCTACTATTAGATGTTAGGCCACATGGTGGATTGACTCCTAAATAGTGACCAAATGGATAAATGCACAACCACCCACTCTCAATCTTATGAAATTCCATTAATGGTATTTATGTGACTCAAAATTCTTAGTCCCACATTTTCACTAAAACTTTAAGTTATTTTAAAGAAATTGATGAATGCATTCTGCTAAAACTTATAGTTACAATTTGTTAATACTAGTTTTTTTTTCTAATTTTATAAATACTTTCACTTTGCTAGTCGGCACTAGTGGAGGCTAAATTCATTTTAATGCATTGTAATTTTTAATTTTATTTTATCATGAGTGTGATTAATTGCTAATGATAGATGCTAGCAAATTACAATTAATAATGGTGGTGGGTTATGGCTACTCCAGACGTGGGCTTAGATTTAGTTATAATACTCTATCTCTCACAAATTATAAGTCATAAATTCACAAGGTGAAGGGCCAAAGGCATTTCTACTACTCTATAAGGCCATTTATTCTTGAAAATTCAAACTTCAATCTAGTTGGATTTGTGATATCAGTGTGCAAGGCTATTTACATACTCCAAAGATAGATTACAATTTGCACTCTACAAATTTAGGTATGTACTGAACCTCCCCACTTTATCAAGTAAGTAAACAAAAATGAAGTGTCATGATGGCCATTGGAAAATTGTTAACATGGAATTTTGAAAATCAAATTGCAGGGACGTTTTGTCTTAGACTCATAACATGATTTTTGGTTCTAATCCATTATCCAGGTAAAATTTTCTTTAGTAAATCAGGGTAATTAATTATTTTAAAATAATAAAAATATAGAGTTGTGTAGGGTTTAGAAATTTATCTTAAATATAGGTTATGTGTATTTTGGTTTGACTATGAAATTGTGAATATATATATATATATATATATATATATATATATATATATATATATATATATATATATATATATATATATATGTTTAATATTAATCTACAGTGGATATATTTTTATATATATTTATAATAATAATCTGAAGTATATATATATATATATATATATATTCACTACAAATTAATATGATAAATATATATAAATGAATATATTGTTTCATTTTTATGAGACTAATCTGGACTTTTAAATTACCAATCTCAATTATCACTATAAATTAGTATTATAAATATATAAAACCACTCACTATAATATATATTCACTACAAATTAGAATTATAAATATATATAAACCAATCTAAATGTAAATTAATAATCTCAATTCTCATTATATTTAAAACCACTCACTGTAATATATATTTCTTGTAAATTGTGTGTGTGTGTGTGTGTGTGTGTGTGTGTGGTCAAATTTGAATCCATCCTAACCTATCTAAGTTGATGTAATAAGTATACACTTTGCCTTACAAATTAACAAAAATAATAAATGAGTTGTATTATTTTATTTTTATGAGACCAATCTCCTTTTGAATTAATATTTTCATATATATATATATATATATATATATATATATATATATATATATATATATTTTCATTTTTATATATATTTATAAGATTAATTTAAAGTGAGATTGCAATTTGATCTCATAAAACTCTATGTGTGTGTGTGTGTGTGTGTGTGTGTGTGTGTGTGTGTGTGTGTTTTAATTTGTAACATATGAGAGACTGAGTATTCATAAATTATAAAAGTTTGTGGCTGCACCTCCATAGTCCATTTTCAATCACCACCAGCCTACCATCATTATTAACTATTGGCAGCTGGCAATATGTTACATCTTGATACCTCACTAAGAAAACTTACTTAGTTATCTATGGATATTTATAGTTAATAATTTTATTTGGTTATTTTTCATTAAACTTTGAGATATATGATTTTATGAGATAGTTGGAAATCGCTAAGGTTACATGATTACATTGTTATGAGTTATTTTAGTGTATATATTTACATATGATCATGTTGATTTGTTATTTCATCTATATTTTATGATGTATGTATATCATGTTGTTATGATCTAACTACCTATTCATTATGATTTTGATATAGGAGAACTCATCCCTCAGAGTGTGATAAAGGGAGAACATCATCAAAGATGGTGACATAGATGGAATTTTGCAGATATAATAGAGAACCTAGCTAGAACCCTGTACACACCACAATAGTAATAAATATTAGATCCATAATGGAATGGTTATCATAGTGTGTTTTGATGTCATTTGCATTATATGATTAAACATGGTTACTAGTATAGTTTAATGGTTTTGTGGAATTTATCTTGTGTGATTTGCATGTGTAACTATTAAATACTTTTAGAAATATGATTTACATAATTAGTGAAAATTTAAAATTATTGATTAATGGATTTATCATTAAACTATTTTGACATTTAAGATGTTAATTTAATTAGTGAATATATTAATTATTATAATTATAGATAAATGATTAAAATATGATAATTTATATTTTATGAGAAAAAAATAAGAAAAAAATAAATAAATAATAAAATGAAAAGGTTTAAATTAGGGGAAAAACAAATATATTATTAAAATAATTAAAGAAACAAAGAAAAATAAAAAGGAAAAATCTAAAAAGAAAAGCTATGTCCTTTCTCATAAGAGGAGAATAAAGATATAAAGAAAATAACATATTTAGATAGAATATAGTGAGGCATAGCATATAAAACAAAAAGGAAGGTAGAAAAATGGAAGAGTGTTTGGAGGAGAGGAAAAAAAGAGAGCCAAGAAAGGGAAGAAGTTTTCTTCAATATTAAGTAAATCTAGATAATAGTTTGAGAGGTAGGTGATGTATTTAATTTCTCTATGTTTATTTTCATTGGTACAAATTGTGAGATGAAAATACCTACCCGTATGGTGATAGTTAACCATTTTTCACAAAGTTATATTGATAAATAATATGTATACTAAGTGTTATAGAGTAAATATCAATACAAACTAGAAACATCAAACCATGCAATGTATAGAAGTGTTGATATGTGTGTGTGTGTGTGTGTGTGTGTGTGTGTGTGTGTGTGTGTGTGTGTGTGTGTGTGACATCTAACAACATATCAACTTATATATGTACACACAGATACACACACACATTTATATATGTATGTGTCTGTGTGTGTGTGTGTGTGTGTCTATATATATATATATATATATATATATATATATATATATATATATATCCAAGATGTAGTATTTAAATCACCTTTTGTAACCAACTAAGAATTGATATAGCGAAGCTGTGATATATATGGTGCTATTAGAACTATACAGTGATCTACATTTTTTAGTAAACTATTTTAATTAAACCTATACACTTGTTTTAGTATTGACTGGATTTACATATAAGGTGTATCTATTGATCCAAGTTAAAAAATATAAATTTAGTCTTAATCTTTTATATGCAGTGATTTAGAATGGAGACTATGAAACTTTTGTTAAATACATTACTCATATAAAATAAAAAATAAAATCTTTCAAACCAAATAATCTCCCAAATAGATATTAGGGTCTAATAAAACTATTATTTTATCAAATTGAGGTTATACAAGAACTTTTGAATAGAATAAATACTGACTTGTTTTAAATATACTGTATGTAATGTTCTTCTAGTTAAAACTAGCAAACTATTATAAATAGAAAGCTACATATAGATAAAATTCTATACATAGATATATGCAAAAATAGAATGCATGTAAAATATATATGGAAGAGTCTGGATCATCATGGAATTATTGAAACAACATTTAAAATGCTTTGGAAACATGTTTTAGAAAAATCCATTACTTAACTGTTGAAATTCATAGCTTGAATGTCAAATTCTATAGTTTGAATTTTGATATCTGTAGCTCAACTGTGAAAGTCTTTAGCTATCTATGTGTTGGGTGAATATTTTGTGACCAGCTAACTGACGAAAAAATGGTTACATCAACCACAACATAAGGAGATTTATGTGATAAAATGGGTGTGGTGACCACAACCAGAATGAGATAAATCTCTCCTCTTAGTAAGGGGAGGTTCCCTCTAATTTATAGGATATATATATATATATATATATATATATATATATATATATATATATATATATATATATATATATATATATATATATATATATATATATATATATATATAAGCTGAAAATACACATAGGGGTCAAATCATACCATCCATCTCTCTTTTTTCAGAGATGATGTTCACAAAATAGTGGAGAATTCTTGGGTAATTGCTGAAGGCATTTCTCTTCTTTCAAAAATGATGTTCAAAAAACCAGAGGAAGACTTCTTAGGTTGTAACTGTAACCACAAGAAACCCATGAAAGCACAAAGTCTTTCATGGCTTCTCTCACTAATTAAGATGAAGGACACCATAGGATTAATCACGGCCCAAAGTCTCCATCTAAAACTACAACAGAGTAAAGGATTACGAAGGATAAAGAGAGCTCAAAGTCTCTTCAGTATCCTTTACACAAAACACAGACTGAAGACAATTATGGTAGCACAAAGTATCCCACAGTTAGCTTTAGGACATCTTCAAGATTATTTCCACTTGTTCTACTTTTTTGATTAAATGGAAAAGACTATATTTAGGAAAAACATATAAGAACAATTTCCTAAATGACACAAGCTATTTCAATACAAAGTTTGAAAGGTCACTTGTTTTCTCATTCACTTAAAAAAATATGATTAATAGTATGATCTCAAAGTCTCAGGAATGCCTTTCAATTTGGGTAGAGCTTCGCTTCTGATAACAGAGAGATCTCCTTTATAAAAAATGAGAGATTACATTATATAGCATCACAAGAAAGACTTGAGTGCTTGTTTTCATGAAAATGACCCATGCTGAATTGAATGCATTGAATATATGTGAAAGGGCCATGCTAGAATAGGTCATCAACCTTAACTTTGGCATTCTAAATCATCTCAAATGTCTCCTCCTAAGCATGGGTTGTTTGGTCTTCTTTATGACGCTTACATGACTGTCTATTCACCTTTACTTAATGTAGAAAAATAGGCTGCGTCTTTGAATGTTTGCTCTTTCTGATGTCCACTTGGTGGACTATTTTACCTATTGGAATAACTCTTCTACATATATTTTGGAATTTTTATAGTCGTTCCCTCCTTCCTTGCCATGTTTTGTCTTTTCTTGGTGATCTGAGCTCTTAGGGCTATCTTCTCACTTTTAGCTAGCTTCTTCGGCTCTTTTCTTAGCTGGTCGCTAAGTTTATTCTCAAGTCTTTTGAAAATCAATAGTTATTCCATCACCCTAAATTTTACATCCATGGGGATGTCACTGGTCACTTGAACCACTTTGAACCTTTGAACCTTGAACACTTTTGGTTCAAAGGTTCAAAGGTTCAATGGTTTAGTGATTCAATGTTTTGTAAATGGCCACATTCACTTGGTTTTCTTCTCTGATTAAACCATTTATTTGAACCATTTGGTTGAACCTCTTTCTAAAATCTTCCACTTCATCCATTTGCTTGAATTTTCTACTCAAACTTTGAACTCTTTGAACCCTTTGAACCTTTCGAAGTTCAAGGTTCAATGGTTCAACAGTTTAGATCTATTTCTTTGAATCCTTTGAAGCTTCAAACTCTCTAGATCCTTTCATTCTCTAAGTCTATTGAACTTGTTAAACCTTTAAACCTTTAAACCTTTTGAAGTTCAAGGTTCAATAGTTCAATCTTAACTCTTCGAATCCTTTTATTCTTTAAGTCTGTCGAAGCCGTTGAACCTTTGAACTCATTGAACCTTTGAACCTTGCGAGGGTGGGGTTCAATGGTTTAATGGTTCAATGGTTCATTCCAATTATTTCAAGCCCACCATTAAGTTTTTTTATTGAACCTCAATTTTGAACCATCCTCAAAACACTAAGGAAATGCCCTAAGTGTTTTGAACTTCCGTTTGAGAAAGCCTACTTGTTGAACCTATGACTTCCTTAGCTAAAAAGGCTTGAATATTTAAAAAACTCAACTGCTCAAAAAATTTTGAAAGAAAGAAAGAGACCATTTTGGTCTATAGGACCAAAATGGTTGGCATGTTGTCCACAAAAGTAAGTGACGGATTTTGGGAACTTCCATTGATTGAAAACTGAAGCAATCAAAGGGAGTAGAAAGTAGAATCTCAGTGCCTTCATTTATGCCATTGGGATACAGAGTCATGCTTACCCAAAAATAAAGGCACCAAAAACCAAATGGTGCCAAAAACAAATGAAAAACACAAAACAAAGAAGACTATACATATATACAAATGTACAACTAAACTTGTCTGATACTTCAAGGATTGAAGTGCTTCAGATGCTACCCACTGTGAGGCAGAGAAAATGGCATTCCATCTTGATATTTTAGTAAGAAACTATTTTCACCATTTAAAAGATGAATGGAAAATGGGCCTCTCCACAAGGAATCCAATTTTTTATGCATTCCTTTTGGTTCTCTCCTCTTCTCCCATAACAAGACTTGATCTCCAATCTGAAAATCATGGATCCTTGCTTTCTGGTCGAAGAGTCTCTTCACCAGACTTTAATGCACAACAATTCGGTCCACCACCATAGTTTGTTGTTCATTTAGTTCAATCAAGCAAATGATCCTTTTGTCAATGGAACTTTCAAAGTTGAATATTCTACTACCTTTACTAATTTTAATGCTGATAATTCCAAGGTGATTGGTATCTCTGCATTCAGACCATACAAAAGTTGGAATGGGGACATACCAATTGCCCTCTTGGGTGTAATTCTATCTGCCTATAAAGTGTCAAGCAATACTTTATGCCAGGTTCTCTGATTGTCATCTACTAGCTTCCTGATAATGGTCATTAGGTTCTTATTGCTTGATTCTACCTGACCATTTCCTTACAGATAATAGTTGCAAGAGTGGGAGAGGATAATCCCATAATAGTAGCAGAATTGAGTAATCTCATAGGAAGAGAAATAGGCTACATTGTTTGTTATAATCTTGGTTGAGACCCCAAACCTAGAAATGATGTTTTCCTTGAGGAAATTACATACTACTTCTAAAGTAGCATGCTTGACTGGAATGGCTTCCATCCACTTGGTAAAGTAGTATGTGGCTGTAAATACATAATCATGTATAGCACTCAAGGACAGATTTACAGTGCCAATGAAATCAATTCCCCATTGCTAAAATGACTCTTCTATCACCACAAGATTGAGGGGTTACACAGCCAACTTGGGTTTGCCAACGAACTATTGACACAGCTTGCATCTATGCACCCAAGTGTATGAATATTGAAATAGAGTAGGCCAATAGTACCTAGCTCACATAATCTTATAGGCAGTCATAGGTGCAGAAAAATGTCCTCTACAAGCCAAATTGTGGAAGGACTCCAAAAGTTTGTTCTACTACACTTTATCCACGTAGCAAAGGAATACCCCATCAAGGTTCCTCTTATATATACCATTATCCCATAGGATAAAATTGGAATATTTCAACTTAATAGTCCTCTTTTCTTTATGAGACAGGTAAGCAAGACACTCACCATAGGTACATAAATGAGCAATATTCGAATACCACTCATTTATAGTGGTGACAAAGAGAACTGTTGGCATGTCTTCAACTCCTGTTTCTTCATACTCTACTTCTTCAAGTATTTTATAAACAATTAATTGGTAGAGACCCTTTCCCCATACAAGCTTCGTTAGTTTGATAACAAGATCAGACTCCTAGATTTTAGAAATCCAATTACCCCTTTTAGTTCCAAACTCTTGCTGAGTTAGTATGGACTTGACTATTGTATTAGGGACCAGAGCAATGGTGTGTGAGTTCAAGATGTAAAAATGGAAGTGATTTACCACATTTACCATAGCATAAGCATGCTTCTCCATGTTTGAATATTTCAACTCATGAGCTTTGAGAGGACAACTCATGAAAGATATGGGAGATTCCACACCTTCTTTTTTCTGTTGAACCAAAATGGCTGAAAGCACGTGTTCAGAAGCATAGCTATACATCATGAAGTCTTTTGTGTAATCAGGACAAACTAGGATTGGGGCATGGGTGATAGCTTCCTTGATGTCTTGAAATGTTGACTTGCCTTCTTCAGTCTAGCTGAAAGTGGCTTTGCCCTTCATCATATTGACAATGTGGCGAGTCTTCTCTGTGAATTCAGGAATGAACCTTCAAAGAAAATTCACCTTTCTAAAGAAAGAGTGGATTATGGTCTTACTAATAGGAAGAGTAAGCTCTTGGATGGATTTGACCCTTTCTAGGTTGATCTTTATGCCTTCTCGAGATACAATGTGATCGAGAAGTCTACCTTCTATAACCCTAAAAATTGATTTATTAGGATTAAGAGAAATACCATTCTACCTACATCACTCCAACACTTGTTGTAAATGATGCACATGATCAGGATGATGTTTATAAAAGACTTTCAATTCATCAAGGTATACCACAATGAACTTACCCATTTCATTTCTAAAAGCAAGATCCATTACTCTTTAGAAGGTGGCGCCAGCACTGATCAAGCCAAAAGGCATTCTTTGATATGCAAAAGTGCCCCAAGATGTTGTGAAAGAGGTCTTATGTTGGTTTGCTTCACCAACCTCCACTTGATTATATCCTAAAAAACAATCTAGCATTGATAACATCTCATCGCTAGTCACTGTCTGTAGCAATTGATCCATGATGGGTAGGGGATAATTAGCCTTTAAAGATGACTGATTCAGATTTCTAAAATCAACACATAGGTGAATTTATCCATTCTTATTTCTCATAGGGACTATGTTCGTAATCTAGGTGGAATGATGGATTGGGAAAATAATTCTTGCATTCACCATTTTCTGTATTTCAGAAAGGATAGTGCCTGATATTTTGGGGTTGTACTGCCTTTGCTTCTACTTGTGAGGCAATGATCCAATCTTGAGAGGAATTTTGTGCTAGATTTATTCAGGTCTGAGAGATTTTAGATCATCATAAGAGTATGTCAAAACATCAATGTAATGGTGAAGCAGAGTGATAAATTTGAGTTTTTCATCAGGGATACAACAATTTCCAATGTTGACCATTTTTGGATTGTCTTCTATACTCAAATTTATTTGATCAAAATCCTTGGAGGATTTTGAATCCATTTGTTGTTCTTTGATAAACCTATCATGCTTGTCAAATAGTTTCTCAAGAGAAACTAATCCTTTGGGAATTTTATTCCCTTTGAGTTGAAGGAACTCTTCATCAGCTTTTAAATTTGTCTCTGGAGCTGATTCCTACCGTGGAGATTCACTACCTTCAAAATGGAACTTTTCAAAGCTATCCATTTATTCCATAAATTCAATGATTTGGTTGTCACCATTCAACAGCTGCCAATGGTTAGCATTATTAGGTAGACTTAGTCAAAATACCAACTCGATAGTGTATATGTCTTCTTTGAAATCTCAGTGAGGGACCAAGAGAGTTATAGAGACATCCAATGCATCTGCATGACTATTGAATTCTCTGGGCACGATAGAAATTTTAAAAGCATCAAATCTTTCAATGCAGTCCCACACTAGATTGCGATAATGTCACAATCTCTCATTCTTGGTTTGATACAGATTCCTCACTTGATAAACCACCAGCTCAACATCTCCTTTGGCATGAAGGAGCTTAACACCTTTATCTTGAGTAGCCTTTAAAATAAGAAATAGTGATTCATATTTAGAAGTGTTGTTAGTGTTGCTAAACTATAACTTATATGTATAGGGGAAAATATCTCTTTGAAGAGATATTAAAACAACTCTAGCAACAGAATCGGTAGAAGAGTTTTTTCCATCAAATTCTAGAATCTAAATATCATTAGAATTTGATCTTCTTTCAGATTTTTCTTCATCAAGAAGAGAAGATCCTTTTTCATGTGTACTACACCCTACCAATTCTTTTGATGTCTTATCTAAATTTTTTGGATTGTCACCTATGGAAATTTTGTCTACTAAAATAGGAACATCTTTAGTAGATAGAAAGTAATTACCTATTCGTGAAGACTCAAATAGAATTTGAGCTTCAAGGGCTGACATTTGGGTGACAATGTACTTTGATTCCTTCTCAAGAAGTAACCTTTGTATGATGCCCTTGATAGGGATCCTTGCCTCAAACAGTTTCATGCTCAATTCTCCACCAATGTCCTTGCAAAAGTTTCACCCAAGAAGAATGCCATATGAGGCTAGGATGTTGGCCACTAGGACTGTCATTATGATTCTCTTATCTAGGAAGGATACAAATGCAAATTAAGCATCTTTGATTTGTCCCAGTAGAGGCACTTGTTTATTTTTCATGGAGAAACATCTCCCAAAGGTCTTAGTCAGCATGAGACCAAGAGATTCTACCACCTTAGTGAGCATGACATTATCAGAGGTGCTAAAATCTATAATGCAATTGTTCAATTGATGACCATTTATCAGTAGGGATACATAAAATGGTTTTATATTTCTAGGGGCAGTTGGAGGAGTAATCACAAGATTATTTCAGGCATGTGTGTTCTTTGGGAGAAAAGGAGTTACTTTCAAAATTTCTTGTCCTACAAAGATGATTCTATTTTTTATGCATTGAACTAACCTATCCAACTGCTCAGAGTTGGATTGCAAGAATTCAAACTCAGATATTTGAATTTTGGTCTTCTTAGCATGGTCAATTATATAAAATGACTAAAAAGAACTAGGAACAAAGGAAGGAAGTCCATCATTCTAGGTTTTACTGGGTGTGGGATTGTATGCAAAATTGAAGCATAAGGTGAAGGATTATTTGAGGTACTTACTTTTTTATTGTTCATCAGGTCCTTTCATTGGAAAGGTAGAGAAGCCATTCATTTAAAAATTGAAATTATTGGTCAATATTCTTCCTCTATTTTTCCCTTATCATCTTGTTGAGTTGACTAGTTCTGGGACCTGGTAAATATAGCATATGATCTATCAAACACTTCTCCTTTACTTCAAAATTCATCTTGGTAATTCAGGAAATCAATGTTAGAGTCGCCAGTTGATTCTTCTTAGCCTTCTACAAAGAGATCAATGTCATCTTCTTGGTTCAACTCAGGTTGGAAAGAAAAATCAGATTTAGTTTCAAGATAACTAACTGCTGAGGTAGCTGGTGTTGCTTCAATGGCAAGCTTCCCTAGTGGAGGAGGAAGGTGATTGGTTTGCCCTTGATTTTTGACAGCATTGCCCTGATACAACTAGTTGGGAAATGTCCTCCTTGGTAAATCTTGATAAGAAGGAGGAGTAGACATCCTTGTGCCATTTGTTTTTTTAGAGCTAGCAATTCATTTTCTAGCTTTTGCACCATAGGATCAGTGGTGCCTCTAAAAAAATATTCAGAAGATGAAGAATATTTACCTCTGTTAGGATCTCTTCTTATCTTTCCTGCCAAGATAAGATCAACTTCAACTTCAGCGGCCAAAATTTGAGCTGAAACAAGATCCATGTGGCAAGCCCACCTCAACAATAAACTCACTTCAAGAAGATGAGAATTGATGAAGAAGCATTTGAGATTATGAGGTGTCAGTTGAGCAATTATGGGAATCATGTTCCTTAGCTTGTCAAATTTAGCAATGAAGTCCCTCATGGGTTCATGAGGCTCCTTCTTCATTTGTGTAATTTGGGCTAACAAGGCGTGTGAATCTTTTGCAAGTTTGAATCTAGCCTCAAATTTGGCCTTGAGAGTGTTACAGTCAGTCACTATTTGTGCTTGCAGATGATAAAACCAATCTGTAGCAATGCCTTACACTATTTCCACAAATAGTCTAATTGTAATGTCTTCATATTCAATGCCTATCAAACCACATGCTATGTAAAAGGCTTTTATATGTTCATAAGGATGAACCTTCCCATCACCATAGAAATTGAGGAAATTTTTCCTTGAGCTACAGGGTAGCTCATGTAGAGGTGGGGTCAAATTTAGGGGACCAAAAGTATTACCCCAAGGGCCTTGAGCTACCATGATGTGGCTATTGAAGGGAGGGATAATAAATCTCTATGGAATATGTATAAATAAAGCTCTGCTAGTAGAGGAAAAAGAAGTTTTGCCTAGTATTGGGGCCTTGATGTTTGTAGGAGGAAAACTCCTAGTTCACTAAAGGTGAGATGGTGGAGGAAAAATATCAAAATTAATTAGTTGCACCAACTAAAATACAGGGTCAACAATACCTTGAGATCTCTGGATTTATGTGTACGATGGATCTACTAGAGTGTAAAATAAAAATGGAAAGGAACTGGAACTGCTTAAATTTGAAGCTTGAGGCTTCAAACTGCTTGTTCAATCCCCAATGGAGACACCAAAAATAGTTGGGTGAATATTTTATCACCAACTGATTGAAAACAAAATGGTTACATCAAGCATAGTATAAGGAGATTTATGCGGCAAAATAGGTGTGGTGACCATAGCCAAAATGAGATAAATCTCTCCTCTCAGCAAGGGGAGGTTCCCTATATATATATATATATATATAAGTTAAAAATACACATAGGGGTGAAATCATATGATCCATCTCTCTTTTTTTAGAGAAGATGTTCACAAAATAGAGGAGAATTCCTGGGTAATTGCTGAAGGCATTTCCCTTCTCAAAAATGATGTTCAGAAAACCAAAGGAAGACTTCCTAGGTAGTAACTGTAACAAGAAACCCACAAAAGCACAAAGTCTTTCATTGATTTTCTCACTGATTAGGATGAAAGACACCATAGGATTAAGTGTAGCCCAAAGTCTCCACCTAAAACTATAGCAGAGTAAAGGATTACAAAGGATAAAGAGAGCTCAAAGTTTCTCTAGTATCCTTTACACAAAACATAGACTAAAGGTAATTATGGTAGCACAAAGTCTCCCACAGTCAGCTCTAGGACATCTTCCATCTTATTTCCACTTGTTTTGCTTGTTTGATTAAATGGACAAGACTTTATTTAGGAAAAATACATAAGAACAATTTCTTAAATGACACAAGTTATTTCAACATAAAGTTTGAAATGCCACTTTCTTTCTCATTCACTTAACAAAATATGATTAACAGTCTAAGCCAAAGTCTTAGGAATGCCTTTCAATTTGGGCAAAGCTTCACTTCTAATAACAGAGAGATCTCGTTTATACAAAATGAGAGATTACAATATATAGCATCACAAGAAAGACTTGGGTACTTATTTTCATGAAAATGGCCCATACTAAATTGAATACATTGAATATCTATGAAAGGGCCATGCTGTAACATGTCATTAGCCTTGACTTTGGTGTTTTGAATCATCTAAAATGTCTCCTCCTAAGCATGGGTTATCTGGTCTTCTTTATGACACTTACACGGCTGTCTATTCACCTTTACTTAATGCAAAAAATAGGCCACATCTTTGAATGTTTACTCTTTCTGAAGTCCACTTGGTGGACTGTTCCACCTACTAGAATAAATCTTGTGTAGATATTTTTGGACTTTTTGTAGTTGCTCCCTCCTTCCTTGCCACATTTTTTCTCTTCCTGGTGATCTGAGGTCTTGGGGCTATCTTCTCGCTTTCAGTTAGCTTCTTCGGCTCTTTTCTTGGTTGGTCAATGAGTTTGTTCTCAGGTCTTTTGAAAATCAATAGTTATTCCATCACCCTAAATTTGACATCTGTGGGGACATCACCGGTTGCTTGAACCAATTTGAACCTTTGAACCTTTGAACCTTGAGCTCTTTTGGTTCAAAGGTTTAATGGTTCAACGGTTCAATGGTTCGATGATTCAATGTTTTTTAAAGGGCCACGTTCACTTAGTTTTCTTCTTTGGTTGAACCATTTCTTTGAACCATTTAGTTGAACCATTTGGTTGAACCTCTTTTTGAAATATTCTACTCAAACCTTAAACTCTTTGAACCCTTTGAACCTTTGAACCTTTCAAAGTTCAAGGTTTAATAGTTCAATGGTTTAGATCTATTACTTTGAATCCTTGGAAGATTTGAACTCTCTAGATCCTTTCATTCTCTAAGTTTATTGAACTTGTTGAACTCATTGAACCCTTTAACCTTTCAAATTTCAAGGTTCAATGGTTCAACGGTTCAATCTTAACTCTTTGAATCCTTTTATTCTTTAAGTTCATCGAAGTCATTGAACCTTTGAACCTTGTGAGGGTGGGGTTCAATGGTTCAATGGTTCATTCCAATTGTTTAAAGCCCACAGTTATGTCTTTTGATTAAACCTTGGCATTGAACCATCCTCAAAACACTAAGGAAATGTCTTAAGTGTTTTGAACTTCCCTTTGAGAAATCCTACCTATTGAATCTGTGACTTCCTTAGCTAAAAAGGCTTGAATATTTGAAAAATTCAATTGCTCAGAACATTTTGAAAGAAAGAACGAGACCATTTTGGCCTGCAGAACCAAAATGGTCGACATGTTGTCCAGAAAAGCAAGTGATGGATTTTGGGAACAACACTATGGAGGTTTATAGAATTATTGACAAATTCTAAAGATTCTCTATAATGATAGGTTTGTGAATAAGGCCCTTCCTTGTCTTCATTGGATCATATCAAGACTCTTCTTTAGATGGTATAATACCTATACATATCAAAAATGGAGGAACTTAACATGCAAACAGTTAGAATATTATGTAAAAAATGCTAATTCAGGCTAAAATAATCTTAAGAAGATAAAAACATTCATCTTATATGTTGGATTAGTTATAATTACTAAGACTACTTACAATGTTTAATCTAAATGGCATATTAATGGTTGTGAAGGATGATATATTATGGTTATAATGAGTCATAGCATGGAATCATCATTAAAGACTTATAATCTATAAGATATATTAATTAAAAAATCATGTAATGACTTATTTCTTATTATATAGTTTATCAAAATGAGTATGTTTCATTATTCTAGTATATATGCAGTTATAGTATATCAAAATCCTAAAAGAGATTTTAATATAACATGCAATGCATATATAACTCAATGTAGTCTTTCATTATGTTATAATAAGGTTTATGATATCCATAAGATAACTTATCATATGTATCATGTGGAATAAGATAGTATTATGGCAATATTTCTATAATAATCTATGTGTTAATGAATAGTATGTTTAAAAGAATATATGTACATCTATAACTTGTACATAGGGGTCTGTTCCTTTGATTATAGTTTCATTGGTGGTTCAAAACTATATTAAATATTTATGTATAATATAACCTTATTTATGTGTGCATATAACCCCGTGAAATTATAACAAATGTTATAATACAATATTATATGTTTTGTAATAACTCAGACTTTCTTTGTTATAACTAATTATTTGAATAGAAGCTTATGTTTTCATTTATTTGTAACTATTTTATTGTGAATAGTTGTAGTATATACTAGTTATGATTAAGAAAACTAGACTATGGTAATATGGATTATCATAGGGTGTAATATATTTGAAAACTACTTATAGTATTCAAAAACTATAGTTAAGTGTATATTTTATCTAGGTGGTATAAACTGTAGTTATCATTGTTGTTTTTTATGTGATAGATAATGTTGTGAGATTCATTCATATGTTTAATGGAATAAATGTATGCATTTATATTATTTTTTACTTGGAATGTTATATGATTTCTAGTAGGATGTAATTTGTATGAATCTATTAGTTATATTATGTTAATCAAATCTTGCATTGATGATACTAAGTAAGTAGTAAGATAGATTTTACTAGATTACTAGCATCACAATGAAAAAATAAAGGTAATTTGATTGAGTGGTTTATATAAAATTTGATTGATCATTATTTATTGAAAACTTTAGCTAAAGTAATGCTAAGTGAGTCATTGTCATTTCATGAGTATGGTTTATATTTTTGTGTGATATCTTGAGTGGAATGGGTTTTTATGATACACCACATGTTTATTTTTAGAAATCACACAACATAGAGGTATTATCTTGCCTCTATGGATTTTTACACTATTACTATCTATTAATCCATTAAGGGAGGGACATTCCTTTATGGGATTAGTGTGGGGAATCATTAGTACGTGGTTAGTGTGGAAAAGTACTCAAATGATGCTTTCCCTCCCCACATCATTACTATTTTTGAGATGACACTTAAGATTACCACAAATATAGAATTTGAGGAACTAATGATATGAGGAGCCATGTATCTTATATATGTACATTGTATTTTATTTATTATTGAAACATTATTATGATGAGTTGTAATTACTTATTTATTTTATATTGATAATAGTGGCTATATGCTTGTACCTACCATGATTAAATATCCATAATTACTTATTGCAAACAATTATGACATGTTTTTTATGATGATAGTGATGACTGATGTATGATGAGTATACTTCATTTATAGTTATCACACATAGAGTATTTTATATGATCACCAATTATATTCTCATGGTGTAATCTATTTAAAATATATGTTGTTTAATATATATATATATATATATATATATATATATATATATATATATATCACATATTTTTAGGTGGATTTTATTGGGGATGTTATATGTGGTATTAGAGATATGACTAGAAATCTAGGACCTAATGAGTCTACTATCATTTTCATTCCCTTATGTTTATATAAAAGAAGATGATGAAACCTAGAGTTTTTGGGGAGGGTTTCTTGAATGTCAATGATAATAACCCTCTATTTCATCCTAGTTAATTTTATATTGAGAAATAAACAAATGTAGATCATATTATCACATCCATGAATGAGACCAAGGATTTTATTTCATCCATGGAGTAGGTATTTCATATCCATGAATAGGAATTTCATTAGGATGTACCTGAAGAGCATATCATTGAGTAGGATAAACCCTCAAGATGTGAGATCTCATGTAGTTATAGAGTTGGCTAGATATATGAAAAACATTAACCCACCAAAGTTTCATGTAACTATTATATATGATGGAGCTAAATCATGGATAACTAATATGGAGAAGTATTTCGAGATTCAAAATTACTCTAGGGTCACTAAATTAGTTTAGGGAGAGTACTAGTTAGTTGGTCAGTAATTACGTGGTGGGCCAACAAGAAGTTATAAATATATCTTAACCACTATTATTTGGGATCAATTTGTGATTTTGTTTAGGTCAAAGTGAGTTCCATAACTTTATTTTGATCAAAAGCTCACAAATTTATAAAATCTAAAGCAAGGAGACTTATCAGTGAATCAGTACTAGGAATAGTTCAATAAACTTTTAAAGTATGTACCTCAGTATTGGGGAGATGAGAGGTTCAGGATTAGGAAGTTTATCATGGGATTGAGATCCTAGATTGGTGGAGAGGTGGATGTTCATGGACATTCTACCTGAACCAAGTCTTCAAGAAGCTGGTAAAACAAGAATAAAAGTTGAAGTCTCTTTCACATGCCAAGGACATGTTCAAGAAAAAGTTTTGAAATTATAAGACATCATTCAAAAAGAATAATTGGAATCATAAGAGTGGATAGTCTCGAAAGTAGTTTAAAATTTAGAATGTTAAATTCAACAATAGTTCAGGTAATAAAAAATAGAGCAATGGTTTCAAAATTGGTTTGAAGAGAAACCAAAATACTAACATAAATAGACCACTTGGAGGTTATTTTAATTTTAGATATGACCACTATTCTCGTGACTATATTCAAGACAAGTCAAAGAACAAAGGTCCTATTCCTTAGTAGGGTAGTTTTTACCAACATATTTATGCAATAGTTGATAATTGGAAAACCAAATTTAAAGCATTACCCATAGAGCCATCAGGTACTTTATTTCAACATCTAGTTTCTATTTTTATAGATACATTGGCCTAAAAAATGTTTTATATCTCCCATAATGCTTAATAAGTCAACTAAAATAGCTAGAGTAATGATAAATGCATAGTCAGTATAGTATGGGAATGACTCAAAAATCATAGTTGACAAGTATTTAGTTGAAGCAAAGTTTAAGTTGTTGGAATTCAAAATAACAGTGGACATGTATGTAGCACCACTAGGATAACATGATGTGATTTGGAGTGAAACATAAATCCAAGGTTCACTGCTACCTAATTAAGATTGAGTGTCTATATGATTTTGGAAAGTAGGCACAAATTTAGGGTGAGAAAAGAGAGTTAAAGCTTAGGAAAATTTTTACAATACAACTCAAATAGGATTAAAAAAAGGGTGTCAAACATTTATCATCAAGAAAAATGAAAGGGATAACCTAAGGAAACATCTCTCAAATATTACCCATTTCTCATAGATTTTCAAGATGTGTTTCTAGAAGATTTGTTGGATTTGTCTCCTAGACATGAGTTCAATTTCTCTATTGATATCATACCTAGTTGAGAACCATAGTATAAATCACCATGATGACAACCATTAACTTGGTTGATTTTAAGGCTCAACTCTAGGAATTATTGTCTAAGGGGTTAATCATCCAAGTGTGTCACCATGGGGTGCACTAGTTATATTTGTCAAAAAGAAGAATGGTACTCTTCAAATTTGCATTGAATATAGAATGTTGAATAGTATAAATATCAAAAATATGTATTTATAACTTGTATAGATGATATTTTGATCAAATTAGGGGAGCAATGATATTTTCTAAGATTTATCTTAGAGAAGTATACCATTAATTAAAGATAAGGGATGAGGATATTTTGAAGACAACATTCAAAACTCGTTATGATCACTATGAGTTTACAGTCTTATCATTTAAGTTGACCAATGCTCTGGTAGTATTCATGAATTTTATGAAATTATAGTTTATCTAGATATTATATAGATCATTTTGTTTTGATTTTTTTGGATAACATTCTTAAATACTCTAATAATTAAGAGGAGCACCTTCAACATCTGGAACTAGTTCTATAACTATTGCAAAAGCACAAGTTATATGTAAAGTTATCTAAGCACACATTTATCTAAGAGAGAGTGAAATATTTGGGACATATTATCTCTATGGATGATATCTTAGTAGATCTAGTAAATATTAGATCCATTATGGAATGGATAATGACAAAGAATGTGTGTGAGGTAAGGAGTTTCGTGAGATTAGATGGCTATTATAGGAAGTTCATTCTAAAATTTTCCAAGATAGATAATCTAATTACTTATTTGGAACATAAGAACCAAAATGTTGTCTTGACAAAGAAGTGTGAAGTAGCTTTCTAGGAATTGAAAAGAAGGATTACTTTAACACTAATGTGAAGAGTTATTAACCCTAATGATCAATTTTTAGTGATCACATATGATCAGGGGATGGACTAGGAGGATTTTTTATGCAATATGGTATAGTGGTGGCTTATGAATCATGAAAGGTTAAACCTTATGAGGTGAACTATGACCCTTATGACTTAGAACTTATAACAGTTGTGCATGCTTTGAAAATATGGTGACATTAATTATTATAAAAACCATTTGAGTTAAAGATGAATAACTTAGAACTCAAGTACATATTCACCCAACCAAATTTGAATGCTCATCAGAGATGTTGGCTTGAGTTCTTATATAATTGTGATTTTGATATCAACTATATCAGAGGCAAGGAAAATAGAGTAGTTGATGCCCTAAGTTGTATAAGGTACATAGCATCTATAACTACTATCAAGAGTACTTTCAAGGATCAAAAGATTGAATTATTATCAAGAGATGAATTCTATGATCAAGTTAGAAAATTTTTGTTTGAGAATGCTCAAAATCCTTGATATAAAGTATTTAGATTAGAGAGTAATGGTCTTTTAGATTACAATGAAAGGATGCATGTTCCAAATTGAGAGAATTATTAGAGTACATTGCTAAAGAACTTCACAATGCCCCATATTCATAACATACATGAGTAAACAAGATCATATAAGAGCTTAGACCATTGTATTTATAAAAGGGAATCAAGAAAGATGTAGCAGATTATATGTCATGTTGTCTAAAATATCAACGAGTGAAAGTTAATCATGTGCATCCAATTGAATTTTATATCCACATGATATACCATAATAGAAGTGGTAGGAGATCAATATGAAATTTTTCTAAGGGTTATTGATATCAATATATATGTGTGATATGATCTTGGTAGTAGTAAACAAACTAACCAAGGTAGCTCATTTTATACCAAGAAATTTGATAAATGATGTACCTACTCTTGTGAAGATATTTTTAAAGGAAGTGTATAGATTACATGGATTTATAGAGAAGATCATTTTGGATTATGATCCAAAGATGACTTCTATATTTTGGGTAACTCTAAATTCAACTTTGGGTATGCAATTAAATTTTAGCCCTGCATATCATCTAGAGATTGATGGTCAAACTAATAGAGTTAATTAAGTGTTAGAGGATATTTTTTATATGTATTGCATAAATCAATAGTAAAAGTTAGAATATTATCTTAATTTGGTTGAGTTTGCATACAAAAAACCATACTAATTAGCTTTAAATATGGTAGAATTTGAGGCATTGTACAAAAGAAGGTGAAGGATACCAATTAGTTGGGAGAGGTTGGATAATAGGGTAGTCTTTATACCTAATATGCTTTCAAAAATGGAAGATCAAGTTAGATTAATCAGGTAGAGATAATCCAAGGCCAATGATAGGTAGAAGATTTATATTGATATGAAGAGGATAGATAGGTAGTTTTCAATAGGTGATAAAGTGTTCTTGTGAGTTAAGCTGCATAAGAGCTCGATTAAATTTGGGAAGTCAGAAAAACTATCATTAAGATATGTGGGAGCCTTTTATGTATTATAAGTGGTAAATATTGTAGTTTATAGGCTTGGATTACCACCATCCCTAGATGTATTACATAATGTCTTCCATGTTTCTTATCTTAAAAATTATATAATTAATCTTACACATGTGGTGGATTGGAATGCTTTACAAGTTCTTGATGTTGAGGTGGTCATGATAGAACCAATCAAAGTAATTGACACTCTTAAACTTCATTTGCATAATAGAGATATGTCACAATGCAATGTTTAGCGGGACCAATAATTTGATAATAGTGTTACTTGGGAGGACTATGATGAGCTTTACAAGTGATTTCCACATTTATTTGGTTGATTTAATACTTTATAATATGTTATTTTCTATTGAATAATATTTTAAATTCAAAACTTATGTTTGAATAAGATTCATTTAAAATAATGACTAGCTTCAGGGATGAATAATGTTACATCCTGACCCTTCACTAAGCAAACTTAGTTATTTATGGATATTTATAGTTAACCATTTTATTTGTTTATTTTTTTACTAAGCTTTGAGATATATGTTATGAGACAATTGGATATTACATAGGTTACATGATTACAATGCTATGAATTAGTTATAGTGTATATGTTTACATTATGATAATGTTTATTTTTTATTTCAACTATATTTTATGATGTATGTATATCATGATGTTATGATATAACTACTTATTTGTTGTGAGTTTGACATAGGAGAAATCATCCCTCAAAATATGATGGAGGGAGAGCATCATCAAATAGGGTGACATAGATAGAGTTACTAAGGGTCATTAGAAAAACTAGCTAAAACTTGCGCACACCACAATAGTAAAACATGTTAGATGCATAGTGAAAGAATTAGCATAGT
>JARHVA010002469.1:727500-785000 GCA_037957365.1 Torreya grandis | reverse complement strand
CAAAACATTGCATACCCTATGTTCTATATATAAGCTCAAAAGAGACTGTATTATTGAGTGATTGTGAAAAGAATATGGTATGAATATTTGATTCAAAGATGTGTATTATATGGGTTGAGTTTTTTTAATTATTTTCCTAATATTATCAATCTTTTTTTCTAAGTATTTCAATACCTTGTGATAGAGAAACAATATTGCAAGCCCATGTCCCCTACTCACTATGTTACTTGAGAAGGACTGTATTTTGTAAGTAAGTTTGATTGGAAAGGAATCTTGAAATGTGTGTTTTAAATTATCCAAGTTAATTTTACCTGTCTTGAAGGAGTATTGTACCTCGATCCTTACTCCTTGACAAATATTGGTTGAGAAAGAAACTAAGACAAACCCTATTATCTCTATATATTGAAATCTGAAAATGTGTTTTTTGAATGTGAAGGATTTAAAGTCAAAAAGTTTATGGGAATATTAGTGTTTAAAATACATTTATATTGGTTTAAATTTTTTTAACATATTAGTGTTAACATTACTTGAGTGGATCAAGTATATATATATAGCATACCCTTGTAATTTTGTGTTCTTAGGTAAAAGTATGAACTCTGAAGGTGTATCACTATAGGAAAATATAATAAGGGTATTGAATCATATAAATAATTGAAGTTATTTTTTCCTTATTAAAATTCTTCTTTGTGCAATTCAATTCATTGTCAAGAACATTTTTTGACACATTCTACTCAAACCCTCCAAAACATTGTGTTGAAAACCCACATTTAGTCATAGACCATTATGGATGACATGACAAAAAGTAATCAATGAAGAAACCAAAACTTGGATAATGTGTATTGGTTGATCACAGGCTTAGGTAAACCTTTACAGTCAATTGAAACACTTTGTAAGACACAAAATTGGCAAATAATGCTTCTTGGGTTACAGAGCCTACATACAACCTTGAGTTTGCATTTTGACATTCAAAATGGATTTTGGGAGATTTAACATTTGTAATGTCCTAAAATTTTGTTATAATCTATAATCCAATGTGTATTAAATGATTTTGGAGGAATTATAATGATCTAGAATAGATTTTGTGTTAATAGGGGTATAAGAGACCTGAAAAAGCTAAATCATGGCATAAAAGGTATTTAAAAAGTGGTCAAACCTTTGAGATATGGTATGAAACTTATATAACAATATATAAAGATAAATGGTGTATAAATATGAGACTAATTTATTTATAAGGGTCCATACTATTCTATACTAAATGAAAATCTTAAAAAAATGCAACTACAAGAACCTTGTTCAAGCAAGTAAATAGTGATAGTCATAAAAGGATTTTTTCAGAATTTATTGGTTGAATAGGTGGGTATTTAGGGAATATTTAAGCATGGTAATTATATCATGAAACATCACAAATGATATATGAGTCAAGAATGAAGCCAAGTGATGCATGAATTCTAATCAAAGAACAAACATAGTAAGAATTGACAAGTGTGGGGTGTCAAGGAATTAGATCATTATAACTATTTAATACATGTTCATATTTGGAATACTAATAAGGTTTGTAAAAAATGAGAGGTTTTTTAATTCAATATTTATTAAAATAATTTTTCAAGTGAAGATAAAGAGACAAAAGCTGGAGATAATGGTCAATGACTAGTAATGAACAAAGCTAGGTGCATATAGCAGAGGTAAAGGAAAAATTTTGTTTTATGTTCTAACTAACTATATAGATTATATAATCCCTCATCATCATATTCCTCTAATTATATTTCTATTGGTGTTTCAAAACTATATTATATATTTTAGTATAATAGAACCTTATTTATGCATGCATACAACCTTGTGAAAGTATAACAAATGCTAGAATGAAATATTATATGTTTCATAATAACTAAGAATTTATTTGTTATAACTAGTTGTTTGAACAAAATATTATTCTTTCATTGATTTATAACTACTTTATTATGATTGGTTGTGGTATTTAGTAGTTTTGCTTAAGAATGCTAGACCATGGTAATATAGATTATCATAGTGTGTAGTATGTTTAAAAACTACTTATAATAACAAAAAATTATAGTTAAATGTATATTTTACCTGGGTGGTATAAAATTTATTCATCATTATTATTATTTATGTGATAGATAAGATTGTGAGATTCATTCATACATTTGATGAAATAAATGTATGCATTCAAATTATCATGTACTTATAATGTTATATGATTTCTAGTAAGATGAAATCTATATGAATCTATTGGTTATATTATGCTAACCAAATATCACAATGATGATACTGAGTTAGTAGTGAGATAGATTTCACTAGATTACTTAGATAACAATGATATATGAAGGTAATCTGATCAAGTGGTGTGTATGAATTTTGAATGATTCTTAAATTATTATTTATTGAAAACTTTGGCCAAATTAATGTTAAGTGAGACATTATCATTTAATTAGTATGATCTACATGTTTGTGTGATATCTTGAGTAGAATGGGTTTTTATGATACACTACATGTTTAGTTTCAGAAATCATACAACACACAGGTACTAGCTTATCTCACTAGATTTTTGTATCATTACTATCTACTCATCCGTGAAGGGAGGGCCACTCCCTTATGGGATTAGTGTAAGGGATCATTGGTTTGTGGGTTGTGTGGAAAATCTCTTAGATAATGCTCTCCCTCCCCATAATAGTACTATTTTTGAGATGACCCTTGAGATTACGATAGATATTAGAGTTCGAGGAACTTATGCTCAAGGGAGCCACATATCTTATATTTGTACATTGTATTGTATTTATTATTGAAACGTTATCATGATGAGTTGTAATTACATATTTATTATATATTAAAAATAATGGTTGTATGCTTGTACCAACCATGGTTGGATATTTATAATTACTTACTTTAAATAATTATGATGTGTTTTTTATGATGATAATGATTAGTGATGTATGATGTACTTCATTTATAGCTATCACACATAGAGTATTTTTTATAATCACCAATTATATTATGATGGTTTAATCTATTTAATGTATATGTTGTTTAAATTTACAAAAATCACATATTTTTAGGTAGATCCTAGTGGGGATGTTACATAATACGTAATGCATTAAAACAAATTTAGTAAATTAGTTAGGCCAATAGTGTCAACTAACATAGTGTAGGGGATCGTTGGTTCATAGTTGGCGTAGAAAATCTCTTAGATAATGCTCTCCCTCCCCACAATAGTACTATTTTTTAGATGACACTTGAAATTACCATAGATACTAGAGTCCAAGGAACTTATGCTCAAGGGAGCCATGTATCTTATATATGTACATTGTATTGTATTAACTATTGAAACATTATCATGATGAGTTTTAATTAATTATTTATTATACATTAACAATACTGGTTGTATGCTTGTACCAGCCATGGCTGGATATTTATAATTACTTACTTTAAACAATTATTATGTTTTTCTTATGATGATAGTGATTAGTGATTAGTGATGTACTTAATTTATAGCTATCACACATAGAGTATTTTTAATAATCACCAATTATATTATGATGGTTTAATATATTTAACGTATATGTTATTTAAATTTAAAAAAATCACATATTTCTAGGTAGATCCTAGTGGGGATGTTACATAATAGGCAATGCATTGAAACAAATTTAGTAAATTAGTTGGGCCAATAGTGTCAACTAACATAGTGGAAGAGAAAATTATAAATGCTAATTGGAAATGACCATCAATGACAACTTAAAACAACAATTTTTAGCAGAATGCATTAGCCAATATTTTAAAACAACTTAAAGTTTAAAAAAAAATTAAGACAAGAAATTTTGTGTCACATAAATTTCATTAATAAATTTTCATGGGACTAGGATTGGGACTTGGTAGTTTTTACTTGTTAACTTTTTTGTCTATTCACATTATTGAGTGTAAATTTCCAATCTTGATTCTCATTATAAATTAGTATTATAAATATATAAAACCAATTTGACTGTAATTACCAATCTCACAGTAGATTTGTGTGTGTGTGTGTGTGTGTGTGTGTGTGTGTGTGTGTGTGTGTGTGTGTGTGTGTGTGTGTGTTTTTGTGTGTGTGTTTGTGTGTGTGTGTAATTTAATACTATTATATATATTTAAAGACATAATTCAAAGGGAGATTGGTCTCATAAAAACTAAACAATATAACTCATTTATTTTTATTATAAGGCAAAGTATATGCTTATTACATCAATGTTTTTATACTACTATATTTTGATGGCCATTATTTACTTAAATTATTAAGTTATTAGTAGTCAACACTTTTAGCAGAATAATATTTTAAATTTTGGAAATGATTTTAAAACATTACCATTATAAATTAATAAAACATAATGTTTTTTTATTGGGATTATAAATGATTTTGGAGATGATGTTAAATTCTAATCTTAATCCTAATCCTAATATTACACTATAATATGTGGGAATTATTAATTTTATACTTTTAATTTTTATTTTAATTTTTTCATTAAGCATGTATAAATTCTGAGAAAATGGCTTCTATTAGTCACCATAAGGACCATAAAACTATCAATTGATGAATTTCATATCCCTCGAGATTCTAATAAACAATATCAGTCCATAAATGAAGACTTTGATGTTCATATGCATGAAGAGAACTATGAATTAGATGGAGAATATATTTGAGAAGAGGAAAAAACATCAAATAAATAGAAATGAACATTAAAGTCCAAATTGAAAAAAATATTTTCATGGGATTATGCTATAAAAGAATACAATAGTGTTAAAAAGATAAAATGTTCTTGTTGTGTAAAATATAAGAGAGAGACTATATTTAATAAATATGCAAGTAACACCCTTCAAGTCAACATCAAAGAATGCATGAAAAAATCAAAGCCTCATAAATTTGTTTTCCAACTTTTGGAGGGAGACAACAAACAAAATAATATTCCACTTAACAAACATGTAGAACTAATGGTAGGATCTCAAAAGGAGATAATCATATTTGTGATTAAAAAAATATTTACTTTGTTTCCATACATGATTTACCTGTAGAAGTCTATAAGCCAATTTATGACTTGAACAGATACAAAGGAACTCCACACATGCCTCTAACAGATGAATAATATACATATACAAATACCACATCTTGAAAAGAGTTTCTACAATATGAAAAGGAGGAATATTTGAAAAAGTTAAAACATGAGATTTTTCTTAGTCCATTTTACTCAATTATAGTTAATGAAAGTAATGATTAGACTATAGAAAAGCATTTCATAGTTTACATTACATATTTGACAAATGAAGGAAGATTTAAGTGTGTAACAAAATTTATATGCCTCCTTAAAATAAAGGATGGAACAACTCAATCTATGTATGATGTCATGATAAATCTTTTAGTAGAGATGATTTTATCCTTGATGAAGTTAGTTAGATTTAGATTTGATGGGGATTTTACAATGGTATTATTGAAGGTTTATATACTAAGATTTTTTGAGATACTCCTTAATTAATAGATATACATTACATATCTCATTGAGAATCATTAATAGTAAATGATGCTTCATCTTATTTTTTAGAGCTATAATTTATTGAAAAATTTGCAAACAATTTTTTTTCATGGCTCAGAAAATTTGTTAAAAAACATGGAGCATTAAGAAATCTAATGGATTCATTTCAAATCAATTGGTTAGGGGTGTTGTAAATTCATCAAATTAGGTGGGGATCTAGAGGAAAGGTCATGGAAAGGCTTGTAAAACTCATGCTTATTTTGTTGAGAGAACGTGAGTTAGAGGATAAAAAATGTATGATTTGGAAAGAAAATTTCAAGTATAATTTTTCATCCATTTACTTGTAGATGTGATTATTGAGTTAAATAAGTTGAATACAATGTTTCAAGATGACCATGTTGACATTAATTCTATTTTCACTACCTTAAATATTACTATTGACACGATTCGTAGGAGATTTCAAAGAGATATATTTAGGTCAGGTATAATACATATTTTATATTTTTAAATAGAGCATGAGGAGGAATTGTTGAATTTTTAGATGGAGAAGGTACAATACATATACATCCATTGAAATTTTAGAGCTTACATAACTCATTAAGATAAGGGACATTAGAAGATTGCATTGAATTGGTAAATAATTTTATAGTGAAGCTTATTGACTCTCTAGATGTAAGATTCACATATTTATCTATATTTAATGGTGCCAAGTTTTTCAATCCTCATAATTATTAGGATGAGGTGTATGATAGAGACCATCAAACAAAATATGGTTAACATGTTTATGTGAAAAAAATAGCATTAGGAACTAGCCTATTGTAGATACTATCAAATGTTTGGGTGAGATGGATTAATTTATTTGTAGCATTTATAAATCATACCCAAAAAATATATATGTTTGGATCATGGGATATTTGTGGAGGTGAAGTTGAATAGTTTGAAGCGATTCCATTTTTAATGCATCAATGGAAATCTATTCTTGTTATTCCAACGAGCACAAAAATATGTGAAATAGGTTTCTCAAAGTTAAATAGTAAAAAAAATGGTGACCAATCTAGACTTTCTTTGAAAACATTGTATATGTTAATGTTTCCTTCCCTTTGTGCACCTCATGCTCTAAATGAGGTAGATTGGAATGCTATTTATGATTAATGGAATAATATAAAAGTGCAAAGGTCTCTTCCTCTACACCAATAAATCCTTTACTACAATAGTTTAGAATAGAAGAATAGAAGAAAACAAAAACTTATCAATAGTTATAATATCAAAAGGAAATTTCTGAATAGAATTTGATCCTAGCAGTATATGTTAAATACATATATATTTTATTTTTATGTGTTTTAATTGTTATCCAAAAAAATTGAATAAAAGCTTCTATAATTCATACTTTTAGTGATCATCATTCTATAAGTGAAGTGAAAATTTATTGGAATTGATTTTAATATTAATAAAGACTGTGTATAAACATTAATACAACATTACATTTGTATATGTTTTATTATTGGACTATGAATAAGTATTAAAAATTCCCTTCTTGTAGGATTGGGTGAAAACGTAATAGTAATGAGATAGGTTGGTCTTGGAAGTTTTTTTTGCACTGGCAAACTTGGTGTATATAGGTAAAAACAAAATCATGACATTATTTTTTATCATGTTTTTGGTTTTAGTTGTATGATCCAAGTTGGCTACTACATTATTATTTCCATATCTAAATGATGGTTTGGGTGGGTAGGAATACCCACTAATGGATGGACTCATTAGGTGCATGGACTGGGTCTTGACATATGGAGGAATTATCATAAAATGAACTAGTTGGATATGGAAGTTATGAATATTAGAGTTGATATTATAAGTGTAACATTGCATAGTTATATTTTACCTGACCTAGTTCTATGATTTAAATGTTTTATTTTAGATCATCCTTGGAAAAAAGTAGTACATTTAATTTGTATAAAGTGAGATGTTATGAATGATGATTGTTGTAACTTGTTTCCTTTTGTTGTCATATATATACTAATTTATTGTGAGAATGGAAATTATAGTGCAATTGGTTTTATATATTTATAATAATTCAACAAGAAGAGCATTAGTAGTACCAATTCATAGTCAAATAATAAAACATATATAAATGTAAACATTGTATTAATGATTATAAAAAAAATTAAATAATATTTTTATATATTTGTAAGACTAATTCTTAGAGAGATTAATGTTGGTAATTATAGTGAGATTAAAATTGGACATATAATAATAATAATAATAATAATAATAATAATAATAATAATAATAATAATAATAATAATAATAATAATAATAATTTACTGTGACATTGATAATTACAGTGACATTGGTTTTATATACATATAATACTAATTCAACAAGAAGGGCATTAGCAGTATCTATTCATTGTCTAGTAATAAAACATCTAAATGTAAACATTGTATTAATAATTGTAAACAATTTTAAATTTATAATTTGGTAATTATAGTGAACTGTGAGATTAGTATTTTGAAAATCTAGTAATTATAGTGAACTATGAGGCTAGTAATTCGGTAATTACAGTGAACATTGAGATTGGTTTTATATATTTATAATACTAAGTTATAGTGAGAATAAAGATTGGTAATTTGATAATTTACACTCAAGAAGGTTAACGAATTGTGGAAAAACAAGTTAACAACTACCCACTCCGAGTTCTAGGAAATTCCATTAATGGCATTTATGTGACATAAAATTCTAACTCCTAGTCCCACATTTTTGCTAAAAATTGTTTAAAATTTTTGGCTGAGGCATTTTACGAAAACTTGTTGTTGTAACTTGTCTATATATATTCAAATATATAAATTTTTATGAGACTAATATCACTTTAAATATATATAATGTTTCATTTATACATATATTTATAAGACTAAAAATTTCAAAATATTTAGTTTATATTTTACTTTATTTTTGACATTAAATATTTATATGTTATTTAAAACTATTTATAATCATTAATACAACATTTATATTTATATTTGTTTTATTATTAGACTATGAATAGGTACTATTAATTACCTTCTTGTTGGATTGGGTGTAGATGCAACAATAATAAACTATGCTGGTCTTGTAAGTTTGTTACATACTAGCAAAGGTGATGTGTATAAGTAAAAACAAAAGTATGGTGATATTCTGCATCATGCTTTTGGTTTTAGTTGTATACTCCAAGTTGGATACTACATTCCTACATCCATCTAAAACCAATGGATGGGGTGGATAAGGATACCAAATAATGGATGGGCTTAGTAGGTGCATGGACTGAGTCTTGGCATATAGACTAATTACCTTGAAATGAACGCACTAGATATGGAAGTTATGAATATTTGAGTTGATATCGTAAGTGTAACATTACATAGTTCTATTTTATTCAACCCAATTTTGTGATTTGAATGTTTTATTTTAGCTTGTCATTGGAAAATAGAAGTATATTTGATTTGAAATAATAATATATTATTAATTATGATTGTTGAACCCTTTTGGGTGAGTGTTATAATTTCATTGAATAAATTCTATAGATTGCATTTCTAAAATTTTATTAAGTATTTTATTTTTGTGTTTGAATCTTTCCCCAACAAATTAAAATTGAAGCTTCTATAGTTCATACTTTTAGTGACACATGTAATATATTTATTGTTGTCAATCAAAGGGAAACTAAATTTAATCTTATCAATTAAAGGGCAATGAAACTTACACTTAACAATCAAAGGGAAACTAGTTTTTACAACTTTTCATCATCGAAGGGCTATATGAATAAATACCCTTTAGCTTGAAATTAAGGCCAGACCTTCAAATTTGACCACTGATGATAAATTTGTGAAAGGTTGCAAAGTGTGATGTACAGTGATGATGACCCTTTAAGTCGTGAATAATTTTTTATTTGAGGAAGCCATTAAATTTTCATGTTTAGTTGTAAAACATCGACCTACACAAGGGGGAGAATATTTCAATGTAGGTTTCCATTTATAGAAAGATTCTTTAAAGAATCTACAAAAATTATGTCGGTCAAATTTGGGAAAAGTTTGAATAAAACTAAATTAAGAGTGGAAAATAATCAATGAATAATATAAGGAGCCAGAGGTCAATAAACGTGATGAATTAGTCACCACATTTATGATTCTTCTATATTTAATATTATTATATAAAAACATTTAATATTTTTATTTATTAAATAATTTTTAATCAATTTTTATTTTTGGTTTGTTTTTTTGTTTGATTTAAAATATCAAAATTTTATTATTTTTATTTATTAAATAATTTTTAATCAAATTTTATTTTTGATTTGTTTGTTTGTTTGATTATTTGATATTTTATAATGTTATGATTTATATCATATATAATATTTTTATTATTTATTTAGCTCAATAGAGATATGTATATATTTTAGTGGTTTATAATGTGTGTGTGTGTGTGTGTGTGTGTGTGTGACAAAAAAAATCCTCAACACATAGTTAGAGAGCATATATTCAGTAATGAAACCATCCAAAAATAGATTCAAAACAAAGGGTATGGAATAAAACCATCTATATGTTGTTAAGGTTTGATAAACTATAATTTAACCAATAATAATCACATAAATTAAGGGAAATGACAAGGTGTTAAAGTTTTAAATGGTACATCAATAAATGAAAAAATATTATGGGACATTATTAAAATTGTGACTTAGTTACATGTTTTTGTGTAACAATATTGTATATATTTGATATTAATCCTAGGGGTCTTAGGTAGCTTTTGTCTTGTTATAATATGTTTAATTTATATTCCTATATAAATAGGAAAGGTCATTTGGGTATGTGAAGAGAACAACCATTTCATGGATTATTTATTTTATTGTTTTGTTCATTTCAATTTGAATCATGAAATGAAGTTTTGACTTGACTCAAACTTGTTTTATTTCCATTCTGAATAATATATCTAGCCTAGCATTAGTATCAAAGCTATAGATCTAATTTATCAAAATTTCCATTCTTTTTTCCATTATTCTAGAAATACAACCAGTATACTATTTTTCCTTTCTAATAGCTTGTTTTTTATTGTGTATAGGGAGTGTATCACCTTTTTAAGGAAGTATATTAATTATTTAGTGATTCAGCTAGAATAAAAGACATTTTTATTCATCCTGTCAACCTAATGTGGTGTTGCAATTGAGACAAGGGTGTGTAGGATTGATGGACTATGCATTGCTATAAAAAATGTGGTTTATATGTTCAAACCTACACTTTATTACTTATAGTAGAATAAATGCATTTTGGTTTGTTTATTGATATTTATCTCTGGATTAGTTATGTTTTCACTATGTAAGTATCCAATGCCTCATATATTCTATCTATTATTTTGGGCTCTTTGACCTACATTTTTCATCAAGGGTTGTGTGGCATTGTTTTTGTGCAATTCTATATTGTTTCTAACAAATTAATATAATTATCTACCTTTTTTGATAATGTAAATGTATATTATTTTATCTTTGGTGTATTAGCAGTCCTACGAAGGATGTGATAACTCCAAAATTCATTATTTTCTTCTTATAAGGTCATGGTATATTCATTGGAGTATATTTTAAAATATTCTCATCTTTCAAAAAGTGACAAAGGAGTTGAGATAAGTTAATTTAATAAAAAAAATTGCCTTCAAAAGTAAAGATAATTTAATTTTTTGAAATAGAAGTCAAGATAACTCAATATATGAATAGAGATACATATAATATCATTTTTTTGAAATTAATTTTCATTAATAGTCATTTTATATAGTTACTCTAAATAATAATTTGACATAAAATATCAAATAAAGGAGAAATATGGAGAGATACGTTTTTATCCTTTCACTTCTATAAAAAAATGTTGATATGAAAATTAATAAAAGATAAGTACATGAAGTATGAGCTTTCATTATTAATATGGTTTTAATGATATAATGTTTTTTATGCATAACTTAGGTACCACATACTACTCTTCCCTCATGTACCTTAATGCTTCTTTCATGTACTATCGAGCATAAAGAAATGGTGAGTTTTTTCCATGTACCAAAAAATATAATGGAAGGTATGGAATAGAGAGGTTTTGTATATTGGTTTGGTTTTATATAGAAAAAGGGGATAATTTAGAGTGATAAGGAACTAATATGTTTGTTTCACAAAGTCAGGACATAAAACTCAAATAATCCATTCAATAAAATTAATCATTACCACAACATTAATAGACAAAGACAGTATATTAGAATGATTTTGATAAATATATAACACTCTCATATTCAATGATCTATGGTTTGATATTTGCGACATAGAAACATAGCTAGTTGAGATAATAGTGAATGCAAAAAATATTTAGACATGGAGGCTAACAAACTAGAAAACATTGGCCTTAATAAGGTCCTCACTTGATAGAGATGTGTTTCAATGTATTTAGGGGTGAAATAATCCATGGTAAGTATTTCAAAAATTTAAATAACTATATGATCCCCACTCATAATTAAAATTTATTCAGTTTTAGTTGAAGATGTTCAACCCCAAGTTGAAAGATGGTGATGTGATGAGAGTGACTGCAATAATTTGTGAAATCAAGCATGACATGGATGCAACGGTGTCAAATTTAACATCTATATTACTGTATAAATAAAATCCCTTCTTTCAAACTATTCAATCTTATTAGATCATCTACAAGCAATCAATCATTTGAATACTTTCACATTTGACCAATTGGTTGAACATGTGGCAGGATGAGAAAAGGCCTTTGGAATAAAAATTGATTCCACAAGAAAAAGTGTGTGTTATGTAAAGGGAAATTATTCTAAAACATCCAATAAATCTACACCTTCCAAAATTTCAGGCAACAATAAGTACAAGATGAAAAAAATGGAAAATGTAACAAAAATGAAATTCAAGATGGTCAAAATAAAAAATATAATGATAAAAAAAACCTCTACTATGAAAAATGTGACAAAAATGAATCCATGAGAATCATAAATGCATAAAACAATGGGATAAAATTAAAGAATAAAGATAAAAAATCAAATAAACAAATGAAAGAGTTAAACTTTATTCAATTCACCAGTGAATTTGTTTTAGTATAGATGATAAAGTAAACAATGTTTCAATCAGTTCATCATGGGATGATGCTTGGGTTATTTATATTGGTCCCACTCTACATATGAATTTTCAAAAATTATAATTTAACGAGTTCATTGAATAAATTTTTGTTTTATTATACATTGCAGATAGATCAAGTCTACAACCATAAGGAAAAGGTATGATACAACTAAAGTGTCTAGGGCTTCCTAATTTTAAACTCCAAAATCTTATATACATTCCTAAATTGAAGTTAAACATGTTTTCCCTAGTGATCATTAGGAAACAAGGCTATTCCATCATGTTGGATAATGATGACATCACTATCAGAAAGAAATGTGACAATGTAGTCTTAACTAGATATGGGGAAGGATAACTACTAAAACTTAGGGTTGAGACACAAATTTTAAGAAAGCGTGTTCATCTAATTTAAGATGTGATGCCTCCAAATATTTTTTATCATGATATGTTTAGGCATACTTAATATAACAACATTCATTTATTTTAAAAATAATATTGTTGCGAGAATGCCTACCTTACCAAAAAATTAAAATAAAAAGTGTGAATATTGAAATGTAGGTTTCCACTTATATAAATCTTCTTTAAAGAATCTATATAAATTGATAGCAGGTTTGTAAATATCAGGAGTGGGTGGTTGAAATTAATAGATTATATCGATCAAATATGGCAAGAGTTTGAATAAAACATAAATGAGAGGAAAATGATCAATGAATAATATCAATGGCCATCTATTAATAAACATGATGTATTCATACATATATTTATGGTTCTTATTTACTAAACATTATGAAATTAGAATTTAAATATTTTTGTTTGTTAAATATTTGTTAATTAATTTTAATTTCATTTTATTTATGTTTTATTTGTTTGGTGTGTTTATGGTGTTATGATTAAATCATGCTTAATATATTTAACACTTATTTAGGTTGACATAAATGTGTATATATTTTTATGGTTGATAAAAAAACATCTTTATCCCAAACAAAGAGTATTCCTCAACATATGCTAGAAAGCACACATTTGCTAACAAAATAACCCATAAATAGATTCAAAAAAATGGTAAAGGAATAAAACCATCTATATGTTGCTAATGTTTGATAAACTATAGCTGATTAATATTAACCAAATATATAAAATAAAATGATAAGGTGAGAAGGTTTTTAATAGTTTGAAATGGTACATGAATAAATAAACAAAAATTATGGTACATTGTTAAGGTTGTGACTTAGTTACATGTTTCTATGTAACAATATTGTACATATTTTTTATTAATCCTAAGTGTCATAGGTAAATTTTGTCTTTTTCCAATATGTTTAATTTCCATTCCTGTAGGAATAAGAAGGGTCATTTGGTAAGGTGAATTGAACAACCATTTCTTGGCTTATTTATTATATTGTTTTGCTCAGTTTAATTGGAATTGAAAAATGCAATTTTGGAGTGTAAAATTTGTTTCTTTGTCATTTTGAATAATATATCCATCATGACATTGGTATCAAACCCAAATATTTAATTTATCAAAATTTTATTCTTCTGTCCATTATTCTAGTCATACAGCCTGCATGTTATTGATCTCTTTTAATAGTTTGTGTTTGACTAGTATAGGTAGCATATCACCTTTTTGAAGAGGTGTATTTATTTTTTGGTGATTCAACTGGAATAAAGGGAATTTCATTCATGTGATCCCTATTGTGGTGTTACAAATGAAATAAGGGTGTGTTGGCTCGATGTGCTACATGCTACTACAAATAAATGTATTTTATGTGTTCAAACCTCCACGTTATTATTGATAATAGATTAAGTACACTTTAGTTTATTTATCAATTGATTTTTATGTCTTGATTATCTGCATTATGAATGTGTAAAGTCTAATTATATGATGTTTTTAAGATTTTGACTATTGTTCTAGGCTCCTTGACCTACATTTTCTTATTAATCATTGTGTGGCACTATTATTGTGCAATTATATATATATTTGACAAACTCCTATCATTCTCATCCTTTTTTGATAACATAGATATATATTATTTTTTCTTTGGCATATTGGTATCAAAAATCAGATGCCACAACTCTAAAATTCATTCCTTGTTTCCTATAAGAGCGTGGTATATTTGGAAAGTTTGTCATCTTATATAAAGTGAAAAATGAGATGAGATAATTCAATTTGTTTAATTTTTTAGCTTCAAAAGTCAAGACAAATCAATTTTTGTAACATAAGTCAAGTCAATATTGTAATAGAGATACACAAAATAACATTATTTTTTAATGAAAATTTCATTAATAATCATTTTATAAAGCTACTCTAAATCATAACTTGATGAAAAATAATCAAATTGTGAAAATAAAGGATAAATAAGGAGATCCACTCTTTTACCCACTCACTTCTGTTGAAAAAGTTAATCCAAAAACCAAGAAAATTTGAATATATCATTAAGTATGAGGTTTGTTGTTAAGCCAATATTAACGATAGGGTGAATATTTTTAATGTGCCATTTAAGTAACATGTAACACTTTACTCTCACATGACAAAAAACTTCTTTCATGTACTACCAACTATAAACAAAGGGCCAACTTCTTCCATGCACTGATGGGTATACAAGAAGTGAGGGTACATAGAGTGGTTTTGTATATAATTATCATGTTATATATAAAAGGGGAAAATTTGGAGTGATAAAGAAAATTTTTGGGGTTTCAAAAAATCAAAACACAAAACTCAAACAATGCATTCAATCAAATCAATTATTGAAATAACATTGACCCACAAATAATGTTAGTTAGAATGGTCTTGAGAAGTGGAGAACACAATATTATTCAATTATCTATGGTTTGATATTTATGATGGAGATAGAAAACTAATAGAGCCAACATGGCATGGCAAATATATTCAAAAATGAAGGAAAAAATACTAGAAAGCACTGGACTTGGTGAGGGCCTAATTTGTTGGAGATATATTTTGACATATTCAGAGGTGCAATACTCCATGGGAAGCATTTCAAAAATTAAAATAACTATTGATTCCCACTCTACTACAAATTTATGAATTGAAAATCTTAGTGAAGAAATAAAACATGGTAGATTTGTGAAAGGTTTGTAGGTGTGATGTATAATGATGATAAAACTTTAAGTCATGAATAAATTTTTTATTTAAGGCAACCATTAACTTGTCTTTTTTAGTCGTAAAAACCTCAACCTACATGAGGTGGGGGAAGATATTTAAATTCAAGTGTCCAAACTCCATGAGGGGGGATAAGATTGAAATTTAGGTTTCTAATTATAAAAATATTATTTAAAGAATATAAAAAAATACATAGTAGGTATGACAATATCATGTGTGGGTAGTTGAAATTAATAAATTATGTCGATCAAATATGGCAAGAGTTTGAATAAATTAGAAATAAGAGAGAGGATAATAATCAATGAAAAATATCAACATCCATCAGTGAATAAACTTGATGAATTCACCATCAATCAATAAATGTGATAAATTTGTCAATGCATTTATGATTCCTCTTTTCTAAATATTATGAAATTAAAATTTTAATAGTCTTGTTTGTTAAATATTTTTTAATCGAAATTTTATATTTTTATAATTTTTTTGTTTGCTTGGTGTGTTTATGGTGTTATGATTTATATCATGCTTAATATATTTACCATTTTTTATTTCAATGGAGATGTGTATATATCTTGGTGGTTGATAAAAAACATCTTTGCCACAAAGAAATAATATTCATCAACACATAGAGTAGGGTAAACTTAAATGGTGAATATTTATTGCTTCATGAATATTCAAGGTAAACTTAAGTCACCTAAAAATTTGGAATGTAAATTTGTTTCTAGGTCTACTCACCAAAAAATTACAATAATTATGTGGTTAACCATCCAATTCCCCTTATATATAGTAAATATGATTTCATGGGTAACCATCTTATTCTAGTTTCTAAAAAATAACCACCCAAAAATATCCAAAAATCAACCATTAGGAAAATGAAAACATCTATTTGTACTATATTAGCAATCATTCAGTGATATATTAGAAATAAGACAAATCAAATGATTACATCATTCCCAAACTAACCAGTTGTAATTGTACCACTATTTATCGGTTGCATCTTCCCTTCAACCAAATGACTACAATTTTTTGCAACCAACCAATTGAATCCTTACTATATCTAATCATTTGCTTATACATTGTATCCAAATGGTTGTATCCTCATTATATTTAAATGCTTTCATCCCTCTAGTGACTATTTGATTAAATCATGATGAAAATCAACCATTTGCATCTTTCATCATGGCATCTGGTGGTAATGCTAAAAGGACATTGAATTATTGATAAATTGAGCATATTTTATTATTTTAGAGGCCCAAAAATCCCATGCAACTATCGTGCAGTACTTATTAATATTATTTTCTAAAAATTTATAGTAAATTTGATTTTAATTGTCAATAATAATATCAAAACACTTTTACATGGGTAAATCATCATTGAAAATGTTTGTATTTCACAATAAATAATTAATATCCATAACATGGCATTGCCTAATGATTTTATTAGGGACGACATGCCATGACTCAAAGATTCTCCTTTGACTCTCGATGACAATGCTAATGAAACTCAACTAGCATAAGAGATTTCTAGTTCACATCAAACACCAACTTCATTTAAAAATTCCACTAGAAACCTTTGCAAAGTACGAGAAGTAGATACATAATGTTAATGTCTTTTAAGGTCGACCAATCTAAAAATTTTCCCTTCATTGAACTCATAAAGCCTACAAATGGTAATGATATTCCAACAAAATGCAAATGTACAATATGTAATTATAAACTAGAAAAGGAACACAAAATGTGACATAAGTTGGACATAACTGATAAACATTATGGAAAAATATGTGTTAGTGAAGCACTCTAATTGAAAATAAAAAAAGACACATAGATGGAAAAAATACATGATAATGCATGCATGTAAGATATGCACCCAAGTATGAAAATGATCAAAAACATCAAAAATATCATGTTGAAAAAGGGGCAATAACCAAAGGTCAATATGGAAAAATTGTGAAATATAATCTAAAGGTTTAGATATATATAGTTATATACTATATACCATAATTTATAAAAGGGCATACCTATTTCTAATTTTTTATAATACAATATTTTATTTTAACATAATGGATTTCATGATATTCCACAATCGCATTGGTTAGACAGTAGTTTTATATAAAGGGAAAAATTTCTAGCAATGGTTGAGAAGGAGGATTTGAAATAAAATTTCCAAAATTCACAATTTATCTCACTATCCATAGACGAGGTCACTATAGATGACAACACATCATGGGTTTGCATACATGTTTACACTTTTGATAATTTTTCAAGCCAACCTCATCTATTAGTTTCTCATTAAATGATAGAAATTTTTAATGTTGAAAACCTTCACAAATTGGTTGTATGTAATTTGAGAGATAAAGCTGGGATGGATGATTATGCAATATCTATCAAGTTGGTATGTGTTGGGACTGATGGTGCATCAGTAATATAGGGGCATATAAATTATCTTTATGTTCGATTTCAAAAAATAGTTTCCCCATATATGATTATGGTTCATTACATGGCTCAGAGGATGAATCTTACATCCAAAATTATTATCATCTTTGGTAACATCACAAAAGTGGAAGAGATCATTCATGACATACATGCTTATATTTCAAGTAGTCTAAAAATATTTTTGGATTTTCAAAATTTTAAAGAGTGACAGATGGTTAATAAATGTTGAAAGATGTTGATATAATATGGATTTTTATGTATGAAATGACATGTAGAATTTTTAAATAATATACATTATAAATAGGTTTTATGTATAAATATCATAAGGAAGTTGACAAGGCAAAATATTTGTTGTACTATTTAATAGATTTGGAAACATTGTTGACATTATGCAGAATTCTTACAAAAGAGCTTTAGCAACATGGAGTCCTCTTATTAAAAGAGAGGTGATAATAATATAATAACCAATAGTTCGGATGTAAATATTGATATTGAATATGACACTGACATAATAGATTCAAACATCACTTATTATGATCAAGTTTGTCAAGGATTATTTTATCTACATTAGTTAAATAGTTTGATTGTTATTGTAATTATCATGTTTTGAAATCTAATTTCATATCATTTTTTCTATTGTAAAACATTTAAAATATTTAATTCATAAAAAATATTGATAACATCATGATTTGCTTAATATATATTTTCTAGGCCTTAATCCAATATCCATGAAACATTCACTTTTATGTACTTAGTTCTTCTAATGGGTTAAAATTTATTTGTATTTTTTAAGATGGTATTGCTAAATAAATATTTTTATTACTTTTAAAAACTATAAATTTGATACTTTACCAAAATTTTAATAGTGCATACCTTAAATTATATCTTAAAATTATGAATACTATTGAAGTGAACTTGAAAAAATCAAGGTGGAGCTCTGCAATGGGGAGATGAAAAGTCATCCTCCATTGATGGTTTTTCATGTTGGCTTCTCCCATTCTTAGTCCCCTTTGCTTACTTGGTTATTGTATGTTTGAATGTGTATTGGTTGTAAAGGGTTCATGGTTAATGCTACTTGGATTTATGATTCTTCATTAATTTTAGTATATTTATTCTTTTTTATTTGTTTTCATGTACAATGCATTGGTAGATTGTCTCACCCTAATCTTGGTTTGCATTAGTTTTGTATTATCTTCCCCTTGATCCATTGATATGTGATGGAGATTGGGGTAAAAGAAATTAATGATGGTGGATTATGGAGGAAGGTGACTGAAGTATTATGAACTTTATAGAGTGTCTCATTAATTAAAGTATTAATAGAAATATAGGCCAAAAAATTTCGAGTAATGAATACCCTAAATCAAGTGACCCATAATTTATCACTAAGAAGGGTGGTGAAAAAAGTAGTGACAATAAGAATCTCTCTAGTTAATTTTTATGATAGTAAGAGTTTGATAAGAATTTATAAGTTACATAATTTGTTGTTGGACTGAGCAGCACATCCAAGGATGAAGAAGGATGAGGTAGTGAAGGACAGTATTGTAAGTGCCCTAGTTATAGTAAAACCCTTTTTATACTCCCCAATTTATATATGGAATAAGATTTGATTAGGGAAGAATCTTGATTAAAAAATATTGGGGTTTTCTTTATTTATTTGAAAAGAGACACTCTCTCATCAAGGAATTTCTTTGATAATTGGTTAAATTTGATATGGAGCAATAAAATGGGTATTTGTGTTAGTTTATATATAATGTTAAAAAAAAGATTTTTTATAGTTATTTTTATAATTCCAACATGCATATACGAGTCATTAACAAATCCCTATGGAATGCAGGATAGTCATTTTTCAAAGGGGTTCCATGAAATTCTAACATAGAAACTCAAGACTAGTGTTTAAAATGAGTTGACATTGAAAACATCCCCCTCCAATTATGGAATTTTATCTCTTGAGCCATTTGATCCCTAGAGAGGTGTTTAGGGTTGAGGACATAAGATGGTCTTTGGACCACATGGACACATAGGTTATAATCTCCTTCAACCGTCTGGAATCCTTTTTAGAGTCCCTCATTTTTGAAATCAATGAAGGCTCGTGCATATACCCTATCAAAGGATTGGGATTTCTCAATGCACGTTTCTTTTATAAAAAATATGGTCATATGAGGAAACATTTCTCTTTAGTACCCTCTAACAAAAATAGTGATAATGTAGTCCAAATAGGACATAAATTCAAAAACACATAAGTTATATTTAATCCCCTCCTAACTCGAATGAAATACATGGAAAAAATATATAATCCTATCTTTAACACTAAATTTAAGGCAAAACATCCCCTAGTAAGGACCCTAGAGTAAAATTCAGTTCAAACTTAATTGAAAATAAATTAGTTTATCATGATATAGATAGTGGAGAACTTCACCCCATTAGAACTCCTTCTAATGGTATTGGTTTATCAAATTTTTAGCAGGGTAAGTAGACTGATTCTTTGAAACAAACCAAGATACCCTATGAAGTGTTAAATACCCAAAGATGGTTTGATGAGGATATGATTGATATTGTTCCCCTCTCCAAATGGGGACCCTCTATGGCCTTGGATGACCCTTAAGGTTTACAAGAAATTTTTTTGAGGTGATATTGGGGAATGAGATTGATTTTCCTCTTGATAGCCTTTTTGAGTAGGCTGAGCACCTAATGGACATATCCCCCAATCAAGAGGCATTGAATATATCATATCATGGTGATGTTTTAAAAGAGATTCCATAAAATCATAATACTAGATATAATTCGACCTCTAAAGGGTATACAAAAGACTAAAATATTTTTATATTTAAAATACATCCCTTGATAGTCCTTTTTCCAAAGATGGAAGGCTGTTAAAAAATTGGGGAAGTGAAGATGGTGATAGTAGTAATAAAAAATTGAATAAGGAGAATAAAGTTCTTGAATGTTTCTTCATATTGTATCAAAATAAGGGTGGAATTAAGTCCCCTAATAAGACCAGGTAATCCTTAGCATGGTAATGCAGATTGTCAATTGGAATGTAAGGAGATTGAATCCCACTAATGAAACTTATCATCAGGTATTTTAAGTACTCTAGATCTAATCTTGGTTTTCTCCTTCTCCAAGATGTGAAAGCCACCAATACAATCCTTTTCTTCAATTTACGCTATATTTGGCCTAACATGTTCCACTTCTCTACTAGCCACTAAAGAGGTAAAGGGGGTACTTCTATTTTATTTAACTTGATTTGTGGAGATTATATTGTGGAACATGGTGTCTCTCCTTGCAATATGGTGGTCTAGTCTGTTTTCAACAAGCAAGGTAAAATGTTTGTAATTTGTAATATATATGCACCTAATGACTATAGGGAAAGAAAAATACTTTGGAATTGGTTGACATCTAATATGAAGGACATTCTTTAGGTGTTTCGGTGTGATTTTAATATGATTTAAAAAGAGAGGACAAAATGGGAGGATAACCTCACATGTGGAAAGGAAATGAGCTATTTTTTGGTCTAAATTCAAAATATTTCACAAATTGGTAGACCCTTTGAATAAAGGTATGACACAAAGTAAAGGCATTTGGTCCACTTGGTGTAACAAACATGATAGATCTAGAAGGCTATACTCTACACTTGATAGATTTTATTTGAGAAAATATGCCTTTGAGACTAGTCTAGAAGGAGATGATAATGTCTTTTGAGACTAGTCTAGAAGGAGATGGTAATGTCTTCAAGGTTAGTACATTAACTATACTAGACCATCACCCCATTGAGCTCAATTTTAATTTCATAAATGTCAAAAAAGAAGAGAAGGCCACCATGAAAGGACTATATAAACTTAATGTGTCACACCTTGTAGAAAGAGAGTTCTTAGATGGTATTTAGTTGTTGTGGAATGTTAGGAATTTTTCCTTTGACTCAGACTCTAAAATTGATTGTTGGAACAAATAAATAGACCTATCAATATATATATATATATATATATATATATATATATATATATATATATATATATATTATGGACAAATTAAAGCCAAGAGGTAAAGGGAATATTTCATAATATCCTAAGAACAAATTATTAGGTTGGATGTTGACTTACAATGTGACCCAGATAATGAATCCTTGTTAGACACATTTTATATTGTTAAGCATAAGTTGAGACAACACTGGGTTTACTATGCTAGGGGTGCCCAAGTCAGACCCAAACTTAATTGTCTCAATCTTGGTGACAAAGGTACGCAATTTTTCTTCCAATTTTTAAGGAATAAGCATAAAAAATATAAAATATAAAAACTAAATAAGGATGATAAAGTTATAGTAGATAAAGAATATATCTAAAAATAATTATTTTATTTCTACTCAAAAAAATTATTAACTCATGGGTCAAATGATCAGATTGAATATAGTAGGGTGTTGTGTGAAAAGAGTATTCCAACAAAGGTTTCCTTAATTCAATTAGCCTCTTTGGATAGTGATATCTCATTGGATGAGGTTATATGTGTGATTGAATCTAAATTTTATAAGGCCCTTGTTATTGATGGATTCATGATAGAATTCTATAAAGACAATAAAGATTGAGAAATAACTAAGTGCCTAGAAGTGTATAAGGAAGCAATTAAGGTGGGATATCTAGGTTTAGAGATCAATAAAGAGTTTATTAAAATCATTCTGAAGGAGGGTGATCTTTTCCTTGTAAAAATATGAGGATTGATTACTCTACTAAATGTTTCCTATAAAATTTATACTAAGATATTGACAAAAATACTATCCTCATTATTACCCTTGATGGTGTTGGAGACCCAGATTGGGTTTGTGGAAGGAAGATATCTATTAGATAATCTTATTAAAATTTGGTAAGGTATGCATTGGGTTAGATATTATCATCAAGATATTGGGATGATTCTTTGGGATTTTAAAAACTCTTATGATAGAATAGAGTGGCCTTTTATTGAAAGAATGCTTAGAGCATTTAGTTATCAAGAAAGGATCTGTAGATTGATTTTAAGTTTAATAAAATATGACTCTACACTTTTGAGGTAAATGGGTGAATCACATAATATTTCCCCTTACAAATATCCATTAGACAAGGTTTCACCTTTCTATTTTCCTATTTGTCATGGTGGTTGATGCACTATGCTATTTTATAATGGCAGATGTTATAGAACCCCTAGTAAGAGGTATCTAACTTCCAAATAAAATTTAAATGATTGATGTACTATTTTTTGATGATTCAAAATTGATCTCTACATTTTATAAAGACAATATAATACAAGAGAGATCCAAACTTAATATATATTGTCTAGCCTTTGGTTCCAAGATTGTCTATCATAAGTCTTATATGATAGGATGGAAGGAAAACCAACTAGACTGGCTTATTGAATCTGTGTGGGACTGTAAGGGCCTTAACTAGCTAGTTAGATATTTGGGAGTTTCATTTTCCATTTCTCTTTATCTCAAATAGATGTGGGAATGGGTGTACACCAAAGTAAACAATAAAATTAAAAAGTGGCAAGCTCATCTTCTTTCACTCCCTTATAGAATTTAGGTTTGTCAGTTAATTCTTTGATCTTACAATTTATATTACGCTTATTGATAGTTATTTAAAAAAACTCAAATTAACTTATTGCTAAAATTATTATACTTTTTATGGTTAGATGGCAAGGGGGATATAAAATTACATGTAGTTTCTTAGATGTTTTGTTGTAAAACAAGAGAAATTGGAGGTCTTGGTCTAAAGGACCTATTCATTAAACATATTACTTTAGCGATTAAATGGATCATCAAGGCTTTCAAGGGGAATGAGCATTAGAAATTTTTGGTAAGAAATAAAATTTTAAGAGAATTTTCTAAAGGTAAATTAGGTTTGAAAGGATTACACATTCATAACATTATTCTTGGCCCTTATTCTATTAAATTTGTTGGTTCTCATATTTTTACATCCATTTGGAAGGCTTGGGACCTTGTGAAACACCTTATCACTATAAATAATGTATTTAGTTTGATGGGATATTTTTGTCAAGGGTATAAATATATATGGTGGAACATTTTCCTCTATAGTCATCATCTTTCCCTTATCATATGGTGTTACACCTTGGAATGGTTCAAGAAATGTCTATAGGATTTTGAATACCTCTATGGTCCTAAGGGTTGGGCCTGATTCGACATTATTAAAAAAATATATCACATTCGTATAACCCAATGTAGGACTTACTTTATGGTGATAAAATCACTAAGGGATAATAACTTAGTGAATCATATTGACAATGATAGTGAATTTTGGGACAATATCAAGTGGATCAAAGATCCTCCCCTTCATGAGTTCAAAATAAAAATGTTGTATCTTAAACTATCTTACACTCATACCCCTTATAAAATACTTAACTTTGTGTGGATTTTTTATGACTCTTAACATAGTTGGGCCTTTATATTTCAAGAGGTTTGCGATTCATGTTTATAACCAAAAAATACTTGTTTTAGGTGGCTATTGCTTCATAATAACTTGGTTGTTGGATAAGTTATTGATAAATGTGGTGATTTGCCCCCTTTATATCTTATGTGTAGTGATTTGAAGTCAATTAAACATCTTTTCTTTACTTTTCAATAGCTATTAAGATTTAAAAATGTGTTTGAGTTATTTGGTAAGAAATAAAATTTTAAGAGAATTTCCTAAAGGTAAATTAGGTTTGAAAGGCTTACACATTCATAACATTATTCTTGGCCCTTATTCTATTAAATTTTTTGGTTATCCTATTTTTACATCCATTTGGAAGGCTTGGGACCTTGTGAAACACCTTATCACTATAAATAATGTATTTAGTTTGATGGGATCTTTTTGTCAAGGGTATAAATATATATGGTGGAACATTTTCCTTTATAGTCATCATCTTTCCCTTATCATATGGTGTTCCACCTTGGAATGGTTCAAGAAATGTATATAGGATTTTTCATACCTCTATGGTCCTAAGGGTTGGGCCTGATTCGACATCATTAAACAAAAATATCACATTCGTATAACCCAATGTAGGACTTACTTTATGGTGATAAAATCACTAAGGGATAATAACTCAGTGAATCATACTGACAATGATAGTGAATTTTGGGACAATATCAAGTTGATCAAAGATCCTCCCCTTCATGAGTTCAAAAGAAAAATGTTGTATCTTAAACTATCTTACACTCATACCCCTTATCAAATACTTAACTTTGTGTGGATTTTTTATGACTCTTAACATAGTTGGGCCTTTATATTTCAAGAGGTTTGTGATTGATGTTTATAACCAAAAAATACTTGTTTTAGGTGGCTATTGCTTCATAATAACTTGGTTGTTGGATAAGTTCTTGATAAATGTGGTGATTTTCCCCCTTTATATCTTATGTGTAGTGATGTGAAGTCAATTAAACATCTTTTCTTTACTTTTCAATAGCTATTAAGATTTAAAAATGTGTTTGAGTTATAAACCACTGAGAGGGGGGGGTGAATATGTGGTAGAAAACAATCCAATTCAATTTTAAAACCCTTCAATAACACTTAAGCATTCAATGCAACCATTCATGAATAATTTAAGATGTTTATAACAATGATCAATAGATAATGAAATATTACATGGATAACACAAGATATATGTGGGAAACCCTCTTGGGTAATAAAACCCACTCTCAATCCTATAAACACATGGACTAATTGTCTTATAAGGTAATACAAACGTGAGACTAGTCAAGTCATTCTGATCAAAATTTACTAAAACACATGTTTCATAAGGAACACCTACTCCTAGGATGATCAATTACTTCTGAAAAACTATTGATCAAGTCTTTTTTACCATATTTAGTGAAACATTTGTTTCACAAGGATCACCTACCCCTAAGATGATCAAGTCTTTTTGACCACTTTTTGGTTAATTCCTTCTGACCTAGATGTTGAGTACCTTCTCAACACCTATGAAAGGAACATCTCCTAATCACTCAATGCCTACCAATTTTATGGAGATACAATGTATATTATCTCTCTTCAACTCTACACATCACATATTACACACTCTAATAGCCTCTTGAATCAACTACTAAGGTCACATAGACATCATCTATCCTTTACTCATCCTCAGTCTTCAAAACTGTAAGAGAACTATTCTTGACATTAGAAATATAACTTATAGGTCATATACATAGTCACCAAAATAATGTAATCTGCAACCAATCCACTAGGAACACACCCTTTCCTTCACTCATAAACTCTCACACACACCTCTTCTCTTAGGTCTCCAAAGCATAGAAATCACCACATTTGATTTCACCTTTTATAGAGCCTTCATGATTATTATATTCTTATTCAGCCTTTAAACTAGCCTTAACCCTTAATGATTATATCATATGAATACATAGCTCAATGCCATTATCATATGTTATCCATATCATCTATGGGTCAACCTTAAGAAGCTACATCTTTCAATTAGGTCTTAGTATCCCTTATAGGTCTCATGTTGACCTATTCACCCATTTAGCACTCCATTGAGGAATTTAGAAATAAAGGACCACTTCTAAAAGTATAGTTCCACTCCACATGACCCCTTCTACATATTAAAATGATTATAGACATCACGACAATCCTCTACATATGCTCAATCTACTTAAAATTTAGCCTTGTACATAAGAACACCATGAATGAACAAATAATCAACTTCTAAGGAATTTTTTATATAGAATATGGAATGGTCAAACCTCTAAAGTCCATATAGATAATATTCAAAGAGTATAAAACACCCTCCAATAGATAATTCATCTCAAAACATCAAAATGCCATTAAAAATAACTCTATTACCCTTCTCAGGTTACTTGTATAGCATGAACAAACACATAGTCAACTTTAGAGATCAATAAATTTCATTGTGGAAATATTTAGAGTTTCAAATGAATATTTTTAGACGCATGTTGAAGTCCTATAAAAATTATTTTATTTTTCAATATAAAATTCCTCATAGATCAAAATTTTTGGATAAAAAACTAGGCATTTGTCTTTCTTTTGTTAAATTCAAATATTTAAATCTAAATGGTCATAGTTATACCTTGATCACTTAGAACACATCTCATGCTCTTCACTCAACTTTCTCAACTCACACCATATATTTTATCTTTAAAATAGATAAAAATTTAAATCTAATTTAATGTTAAACATTTATCACCTTAACCTCATCTCATGCTTCCTTACAACTATGGACAAATGTGCTCCATCAATCTCTACAAATTAACTAGGTCTTTATCTTGCAATGCTCATTGTTAGATCTTTCTCAAAACTCTAAAGATTATGACACTTATAACCCTCACATGCCTTCAAATAAATTTAATGATATTAACTTACACTTGTGCCACTTAGAATTTTCACATGCATTATTGACTCTTTAACTATCCCACACCATTGATCTTTGTTAGTAAGAACTGATGTTCACCATTGATCTTCTGTCAGACTAGCGAACTTGTGACACTTATCACCAACATGTGAAAAATTTAACAAGTTTATTTCATACACACAATTGATATCAATATATATGATTAAGCTCTCACGATTGATCTTCTAGACTAATAACCTCAGACATCAACATGATTTAATTTGATAGTCTCTGGCCCATCATAATCTATAAGTGCAATTTTGAAGATTTATATCTTGATTTATAAATCACTTCAAGACTCCAAATTTTTAGGGTATCTTCTTGATACTATATAAAATATATCCATGAACTCCTTTGACCTATGTTGAAATTATAAGTACCATAAATAAATGCTCAAGATTTCTAATTCATCCATATTTGCATGATGTGTAATGGAAAAATAGATAATTATGGGAACATAGTATATCTATTTGAGAAGAAAAATTTTCCCCTTAATAAATTTCACTATGATTAATTTCATGACCTAAAATATTAACCATATTACCTTCTCACAAAGGGGATTCCATCCATATATCAATCTACTCCTGGAACCTTCACACGTGAAATATAACATCATTAATATGCCTACTAAGATTTTTTAGTCACAGAACCAACTATGCCAATATGATCATAATGAATAAATGAATGATCAACATTCAATTCCATAAGTTCTCCAATCATCCTTGACCTCTAATAGGTCTTATCATATATGCTCAATACTTAGATCCATCCCTAATCATGCAAAAATTAAAGATCAACCAAGCCTACTTCAAGCATATTAGGACAAGCAGACTAAAAGCTTTGTCATTGATACTTAGACTATCAAGACACTTCATCCACTCACCTAGACACCTGCATGACATAAATAACAACTATCTAACAATAAATTTTCTATATATTTGGTTTATTATGTTTTATTGTAAAATTACTTGGTTTAATGTTATTTTTGGATATGTTTGTACTAAAAATAAAATCCATCCATTCTTTCACAAATATTCCTTGGTATTTTTTACTGAGATTCTTTGGTGTATATGGAAGCAATCAACCAAGATATTTTTTGATATAGAGATAGGGTACTTATTGAATTCATAGTTGAAGTCATTGTTAATATTATTGTTGTGCAAATTTATCTCAAGTTTAATATCCCACAAATACAACTAGAATGGTTCCTATAGATATACCTATTAAAGGTGAATTCAAACTATATTTTGGAGACTGGCAAGTACCCCACATTTAGCCCTCACCCTGATTGGGACCTCTCTCATCCCACTAATATGGAGGTGACTCTCTTAGAATATGACTGGTCATATATCAAGGAATCATACTTTAAGAAAGGCAAATACCTAATCTAATCTTGGTCTATTCTTCATAATCATATAATAATGGTACCTAGTACTCAATGTATGCATCAAAAGAATAGATGAAACTTATCATAAGTTTCATCTCATCAAAACTTAACTCTGGAGATAGTTTGACAATTACATAGTAATAGATTTAGATATTGTAGCATTGATGGTAGATAATACCTTATTTTAGCATACTCCTATGGAATGTCTAAGGCCTTCTCAAACATATCTTCAGGGAAAAAAGTAGACATGGAAAAAATTCCATAAGAATGTTCATGAATTGACTAAGAAACTATAAAAAATAGTTAAATCAAGAGCTCTACAGGAGGTAGTTGAGGTCTTGAATTTTGTCAAAGAAAATAGTTGTGGCCCTTTAATGGATAAATTTGAAATATATTTTCCACCAAACTATGTTTTTGAAGATACCATACATAAGGTAACTGAGAATATTGGCAATCAGGACCTAGTTATGAGAATGTGAATAATAATGTTGATAACACGTAGAGTTTGGAAGATTAATTCACCTTGAGGGAGAAACTATCCTACTTAATGTTGTAATTTATATGGATTTATATTTTTTTTTCTATTGATACCTCCTACATGAGGCTATTTATATTTTTGTATCATAAACATTGATTTTTGTTTGCTTACTTGCATATGTCTGCCTATATGGTATAACTTATGTTATTCACCTCTGGGTGATTTAATTTTTTGTTCATGATATTTTAATTTATAAATAAATACTATTGAATTAAAATACCAATACAAAAAAAGTTTACAATCCTATTGAATAAGAATTCCTAATTGAGAATTAATAAGGCCTTATTGAAGCCCAACATCATTATAGTTGAATATAAATCATTTTAAATTGATCATGATTCAAGTGTCGAATAACAACCCAAATATACTTTTATCATTGAATTGGATTAAATTATCATCCAAAAAAATTAATCCAAACTGGTTTCAACTCTGAATCAAATGTTATACTCAATTGATGTCAAAAATATCAATAAACTTTCCATTGAGTAAAGATGTAAACCATAATTATTTCTCAGAATCCACATCCATAATAATTAAATACAAATAAAACATGTTCACTTCCCAAAAAATGAATTCATAACTAAATTAAATGATCAAATGCATAAAAAATATTTTCCATTATCTACTAGCATGATTGATTCTAAATATAATACTACTAACAATTAATAAATGTAGCTAAGACTGAAAATGACACAAAATTTCACATGATCATAATTGAACAAGAATAAATCACATCACATTCAAATTGATGCTCAGGTCAAATCTATTTAAAAAAATATTTAAATTCAACTCAACCTTTAATACAATGAAAATCACACCATGTTGTTTGAACTATGTTAACTCATAATATACAACACTAGTATAATCAATTTAATTCATAAAAGAATTAAAATGAACCATAACTCAATAAAATAAGAGTATTTAAAAAAAATAAACTGTTGTTTGATAATTGGAACTCGACATTGTCATTTGAAATTATTATTTAAAACATAACATTGTCTTTTGAAACATAACAAACACTTTAAGAAATAATAAATTATTAAATGGAAAAGTATCAATGTCATATTCTGACAACTCCATATTGTCTATAGTTGGTGGGCTAGGAGGTGAAGAGGTACAATGTGCACTTTGAGCAGGTACACTTGAAACCTGAATAAAATAACTAACAGTGAGGTCCCTACTTTCAATCACCATATATTATTAATCTAGATCAATATGTTGTAAAAATGTTAATCCCTATGCACTAGACACACTACCGAGACATAAACTAGGGACGTTAAAACTTGACAATTGTTGTGTTCCTTTTCTTTATGCTCAAAATGAAATATTTTTCCCCCTTGTGTGAATTTCATTTGGTGGTGGTGGTGGTGGCATTATTTCCCTCATATATTGAGAGTGCCCTAATATATATATATATATATATATATATATATATATATTTAGAAAGGTAAATTAAAAAACAAAACTTAATGCTAATTTCAAATTTAACATTTAGTACTTATAGTTGGAGAGAGTATGTCCTCATCTCTATTATCTTATTCAGAGTCAGAGTGGTGGTTTCAATTGAAAGATGCCTTTTTACCACTATAAATTTAAGGGTTTATTAATTTAATTCAAGTTCAAGGTCACTAGATTCAAATTCAACTACAAAAATTAAAGAAATAAATACCATAATAAAAAAATAAAAAATTATAATGTATTATTTATCATTGAAAATTGAAAGTATGAAAAACTTCATGTGGATATGATTTAGAAGAAAGTCTCAATGTTTGGAAATTCAAAACAAATGAAAAAATTATTTTTCAAACTTATAATATTCATAACCTTCAGGGGAATGATGTCCTTTCTAAGAAGCTTGTCTTCATGTGTTAAATGCATGAAGGCATAACTATAAAAAATAAAGAAATAATATGCTTTAAATCTATAAGAATTTTCTAAGTAAACCTCTTAGGGGATTTATTTTAATGTTAATATATTTTCTTACTAATCAACAAAATTTTTGCTCCTTTTTGGATGAATCAAAGTTGGAATTGATGTTTTTCATAGGTAATACAAGGCCTCATAGTACAAGGCTAGAATAAAATTAGAATAAGTAATTGTAAAACTCTAATTGATTAGGCATAACATAGTTTTAATCTAATCCTACTAAAAATAAACATACACCAGTTAATTATCAAACATGAATGAGTAAAAATAATGTAAAAAATAACCCAAAAGGGAATGTACCATGGTCTTACCTACAAGACTATTCTTTCAAGTAAAACTTGAACAATGGATTTTAAAATGGATCAGATATTTTTTCAACTTGGATCCCCCTTTTAATTTGACAATCTGCAATGAAAGTGAAAAATATGCAATTAGTGAAAAGTGATGACAAATTACAAAACATATAATTTTTAATTTGAAAAATGATGGTATAAATATTAATTGGATCGATCTAAAATTTGTAGGTATACTCCAAATATTTTTTTCCATCATCAGTCAGTATTGCTTTTGTGGTGACATGGTTGGAATTTTGGTGTGGAAGCCATATCAAATTATGTACATATAAAGTTGAGGTAAAAAAATAAAATAATTTAGATTTGAATTGACATTAAACATTGTATTACTATTAACATAGAAAGACATTATATATTTTAACAAGATTGTGTTAGTTTCATATTGTGGCATATGAATAATGCCCCCAAAATTACACTTGGGAATCCATTCATTGTATGTATCAAGTTACTATAGTAGTACATATTGTCACTTAGTTTTTCACCCTTGGAAAGGTAGTTTAATCCTTATCCAAATTGAGTGTAACATGGGATTCCACCTAAACCTTTGGGTTGTCTATAGCAGGTATAGACTTCTTGATTGAAAGGATAGTTCCCTAGATTTATTTATTCAAGCTCATCACTTATGCTACTAACTTGTTGAAATGAAAAGGAATAGAGAAAACAAGAAAATAAAATTAATATAATGTGTTTATGATCCAATTTAATCTCCATAATATTATCATTTAATTAAACTATGAAAGGTGATTCAAAAAATTGACTTCAACATCAAAGGTTTCTCTAACATACGTGTTTCAACATGGAGGTGAGATGTAATGCATATCCCAAGATGAATGAATAAGAGGTATGATTATATACACTATTACCACTCCATATAGTTAAATACATATAAAGACACCAACTGAACTTCATTTGATCTATTAGAGGATAAACTACTTGCATAAAACATGAAATAGTAAGGTAGACACAAGGATAGATGATTATCACTTCTCATTTAACTATGCATGACTTCACATGCTTAGACAAGAAGTTTATAACTCAAAACGAAATTGAAATATTTTATTAAAAGTAAAATATATTACTCAAACTAGTATTGATTTTACATACTAGATGTGGATTCCATTACAAAGCCAAAAGTGGCTACCTATATAGAGAAGTGTGAAAAGAGAGGGGTATAGTAGAATAAGATTGAAAAGTTTCCATGTGAGTTAAAAAAATAAATGGAGTTATGAGATAGTATATATAAACCTACAAGTCCATGTGTCTCACTCTTGAAGAAGATCCAACCTTCCATGTGGCATAGGGGTTACAAATTGGCTTGACACCTTGACTAGCTTCTTGAAAACTACCATTCTTTGCATGAAAGGAGTGACAAATGAAATTTAAAATAATGAATTAACCATGAAATTATCTCATAAAACTCAATGGACACTTTACATGCCTTAATAAACTCCTATGATCTGAAATTTCATCATTCATGTGCCTAGGTGTTTTGCGACTCTTCATTTCCCATGCCCAACTTGGTCAAAGTTGCCTAAAACTCAATTTAACATTATTAAAGTTAACCTATCTCCATTAATGGTCTTAAAATATTTTTTTAGGATAGATAAAACCATTTTGGTTCCTACAATAACTCCGAAGAACTCACTTCGCTCCTCAAGCCCTCACTAGCCCTACTTCCCTTGTAACCCTAAAAACCTGTAAACCTTATTGTGTAGTAAAATATATGGAGGGTAATTAAAAACCAATGAAATATTATATGAACCATTATTTCATTACATATCCATGTAAATTTTCATCTTAAAACTCTGAGTGGAAGCTCATTTTTCTGCCTCTCTTTCCTCAATTAGGCTTCAATTAGGCCTCCTTGCCTATACTCTTATTTTTTTATCCAAACATGTGCCACACATGTTAAATAACCCAAAATAATTTGAATCAATTTACATATACTATCACCATCCTTAATTTCAATTTATGGGTCATTGGACCTTGTCGAAGTATGTAAACCATGAAATGGCCGTACCACCTAGTCTCATTCTAGGTCTATTTGAGATTACCTTAGAAAATGGACCTTGTTTTATAACTTAAAAAATAAAATGTAAATTTTTTTGGGATTTATTAGTTAGTAAACATCCCAAATTACCTCATACAATTATTGATAATTTATCCCCTTCTCAGAACACCTACAAAACACCAAAAACACATAAAATAAAGAATTCGTGGTAATTTGTATAAGTTACATCATAATAAAAGTAGATGTTTAGAACCTAATTGGAGTCCTGAAAAACATAAAATATCATTAAGGAGAAATTTTTTTCATTAAATGTGCATTAGAGGTATTTTTTTGCCTGGTCACTATCAGGGTTTTAGGAGGGTTTAAGACATGTTTGGGGTCTTAATAACTATTCATAAAGAACACATCAACAATTGACCTCATTCTACTTGGAAAACCTTATTTAATGATCTCCTCACCTATCCAAAATGGCATATATTCCCATGAAAATTATGAGTGATGGTGTGAGTATGTGAATTTGTTCCTTGGGACGCATGCTTAGCTCTCTTGAACTCTAGAGAGGTCTATTTTGAGTTTTGGCCCTTAAAACTCCATCTCACTATTAGGAGAGGTTAAAAAAACAACAAAAAAATTCTGCCATGATTAAACATGATTTATTAGTGAATATTATGCCACTACATACATCTGGTGTAATGGCCAAGAGGCTTGGGGTTTAAGGATTATCATATCTTTGTTATCCCTTAAGAGCATTTGGATGAACACTAAATTTCTTGTGTAATTTGAGATTGTTTTAAGACCCCTATTTTACATATTCATTCTTTTAAGGACACTCTATGGGGTTTGACATGGTTTTTTATGATTTGAGTCCAAATGAACCCCTTTGTCTCATAGTTGTCACTTGCCAATGGAGTGCGCAAGGTCTGAGACAAAATAATGGGTATGCATATTGTTAATATGGCATTTAAATAACCAAGAACATAATATTTAACTCATAATCATCCCCTATACAACATAACAAGGTGTGATTATATGTATTTAATCCTCAAAACATCAATTTCTCATAAGATTGGCTAGGTCAACTAATGAATATGTTTATCTTAGGATTCATTAGGTCTTAGACAAAAATTTTACCTTTTCCACATTTTTTATTAGATCTAAGGGTTATATAGGATCTCCCTAACACTATAGACCATTATGAAATTCCATTTTTTTCCCATCAAACCTATTGATGTAGGGTCATCTTGGAATGCTCACACAAGGTTTAGAATGTGTCTTAAGTATGTTCAAATTCAAATTTGAGTTCAAATAGGTGTTCCTGCCAAAAGGGAATTTAAAAAAATTCATGATTGTATTTTTGGTCTATTTGAGAAGTAAATATATATAATGGAGAACAAAAGTTATAATAGAAATTTTATGGTCTCATGATGGTCCTAGAATGGATATGAATACATTTACCATGTATGTGTCATGAGGTGGTAGTCATGGTTCACTAGCCTATGTTGGATTAGGAGTTACTTGTGGAATCTTGATCAATAATTAGTTAAGAGTCTTGTTAGGATTTTGAGTGTAAATAAGATTTTTTTTAGTGTGTGTAAGTAATTTATGAGAGGAGGACCTCTCATTCCATTTGAAAGAAATAGATAATGGGCATGTATATAGTGAAGTTAAAAAAATAAAGACCGAGACATTATAATTCTATGACTTTTTGATATTACATGGCTAAGAACAAAGGTTTTGATTTGTATTTGAATCCTCTAGTGGTAAGTGGTTTATAATATGATTTATCTTTTTTGTGATCTTATTATACTCTCTATTCTAATATAGAAACCTATATTAAAATGGAAGTAGTCACTTGTGTGGAGACTATCAAATTTGTAAACAGAGCATGCATGCATATAGTCTTGCTCAAATATTGGATTGAGTATTTGATCCTATTTTAATTTTAGTTGTGTTGAAACCCATGTATGAATAGTGTGAATTATTTTGTTCAAGTAAAGATGATCAAAGATTGATTTTGTTCTAGTTAGTTATAATATTTGCTCATTGATAACTTATGCACTGTAAACTAGAGTTATGTACCTTGACATAATAAACATTGAGTTTTGTTTGATGAATAAAAGGATGGAAAAAGTTTTATACAAGTCAAGGAAGGTGATGATAACATCAATGAAGGTTTTTGGAGTCTTTAAAGAATAAAAGGATAAAAACCCTGTATACCTTGTTTGATATAACAGAATACAGTCCATATGGAATAGAATTTTTCTGTATTATATTTTTGTATGGTAATTGGATATGTATTAAGTTTAATATGAAATTATGGGTACTTAATTTGTTACCTTAGTGTTTTGAATGTTTTTATTGGATGTATTATTCCAAAATTTTCCAACAATATTATTAACCTTGTAAAGAGATGTTGGTTTATCATACTATATTTCCAAAACCCTATGTATTTCATGTTTTGAATGTATTATGAGTGAAAAAAATAAGGTTACGTGTTTGTATAACTATTTTTATTTTTATAAACATATTTTTAATCTTTTGAATTGGTCCAATCCATTGGTAAGTTTAATAGTTTTCAAAATCTAGTTATAAGTTGATATCAGTCAGACTGTGCATAACAAGAACCTAGAGAATCTATGCATAACATGTGAAATGAGATTATCATGAGCACTAGAGGTTTGGTAAATGTGGATTATATATTTACATACCTCTTAGATGTATTTTTATATTTTTTAACTCAAAGAAGAGTCTAATAAACTATTTGTTTCCCTCTTGGGCCTATAATAGACTTGTAAACCCTGGAATTAGGGTTTTGAGGATATAAATAGTTTTAGCCATAAAAATTTATTGAAATTTGGTATGTATCAAGGTATTATGGTTTTAAAATATGTTTTATAGTTTTTTTTTGTAAAAATGGGACTGTTGGTATGAGATTTAGGCACTTGTGTATGGTTGCAAGTAGAAAAGACCTAATAGGCCTAAATAGGGGCTTAAATGCATTTTAAAAAGTGGTTTATGAAAGGATTAAAGGAACAATACTTGAAATTTATATTAATATTAAAAAAGGGTATTTTAATCAAGTGTTATATTTCAAGTGATTGAAGGTACAAATCCATACAACCCTAAAAGGTTCACAAACAGGGCTAGTAGGAAATAAGGTTGAAAGATGCTTGATTGAAGTAAAGTGAACTAATAGTTGGAGTTAATGGTTTAATAAAGGATATGAGAGAATGTTATGATAATGGATTTTGATGAGACTAAAATCATCATGGATTTTAAATTAAATATTGAGAGACCATATTAGTATTGACCAATGGAGAGTGCACCATGGAGGTAAAGGTGTGTACGTGAACAAGGATTATTTTAGGTTAGTGAATGTGATTGAATAGTTGAAATGATAGTATAAATATCATTAAATTAGTGTGAAATGAGCCTATTAATAATTTTATGGAATAATATATTTATTTTGGCATGATTGTCCAAAATGACTTGGCATGAATGAATGAATACATAAAGGATCTTGAATCAAGAACAATTTAGAGTTAATGATTATGACAAGTCAAGGATATTGAATCAAAGGTTGATACTATTAAGGACTTCTCATAAATACTTTGCATCATTTTGTATTATATCCATCTAGATTCTCTCGGTAGGTATATGTAGGTATGAGCATGGTGACTATATTGCATGTTGCATGATTAACCAAGAAGTTGTAGGTAAGAATGAAGGTAGATTGAAATGAGACTTATTAGAGGATTGAGTAAGAACATATTTTGAGGAAGTTATGATATATTTTGTGATTGATTATTTATTTTAATCCATTTTTGATAGTATGTGATATAGAATAGTAAACTTTATGGTGTCAACCTTGAATCAAGAGGAGAGAAGTTCATAAATAGAGCTCAAGGAAGTGAAATAGTCTAAGTGTGAAGGACAATAAGTTGTAAGGCCCAAGTGTGGTCTAAAATATAAGGTTACAAGTGTGAACCAAAGGGAATGGTCCAAATGAGATCAAAACAAGGAGAATAATGTGTCCAAGTGAGGTACTGAAGGAGAACATGAGAGAAGAGGTAGAACGGAAAGGAAAAATAGGGTTAAGCATGAAAGCCACAAGAAAAAGATGGTGCATGAAGACACAAAAATAAAGATTGAAAAGGAGAGAGAGATGGTAGAGATTAGGTAGAAAATAGAGGAGATGCTGATCAAGATGGTCAGGAGAAGGAAGCCAATAAAATGGCCAATAAAATAAATAATGGAAAGGATAAGAATATAAAAGATGAAGGATGAGGAAGAAATCAAGCCAAATGTTTTGAAATATAATTTTTCTTTGATATGTGTGAATGTAGGTATGAGAAATGAAGAGAAGGAAGATGTAATTGAGCCCATTCATAAGCTTAAGAGACAAGAGGAAGAGGTATATGACCAAGTGGTGATTAAAAGAAGTCAAGATGAAGAAGAGATTCCATGTAGAGTCATGTTGATAAAATAAGAATAGGTAGGTTAGCCATGTTGGAGGCAAGATAGCATGAATAAGGAAAATATCCTCACTCAAGAGGATGAAAGTGAAGCCAAAGGAGTAATGGGACAACAACATAAGGAGAGGTATGAGGTATATTCAAGATTGTATGAGCCTTTAAATCAAGATATGGATTTGATCCTCATCAAATGTATAGATAAATGGTTACGGAGGTTACCAAGGAGGTTATAGATTCATTTAAGACAATGACTAGCTTCAAGGGTGAATAATGTTACATCCTAACTCTTCGCTAAGAAAACTTACCTAGTTATCCATGGATATTTATAGTTAACAATTTTATTTGTTTTTTTTTACTAAGATTTGAGATATATGTTATGAGATAGCTGGATATTACTTAGGTTACATGACTAAAATGCTATGAATTAGTTATAGTGTATATGTTTACATTATGATCATGTTTATTTGTTATTTCAACTATATTTTATGATGTATGTATATCATGATGTTGTGATATAACTACTTATTTGTTGTGATTTTGACATAGGAGAACTCATCCCTCAGAATATGATGGAGAGAGAGCATCATCGAAGAGGTTGACATAGATAGAGTTACTAAGGGTCAATAGAGAAACTAGCTAAAACCTTGCACACACCACAATAGTAAAACATGTTAGATGCATAGTGAAAGAATTAACATAGTGTGTTTTGATACCATTTGCATTAGATAGTTAAACATGGTTGTTAATATAATTTAATGGTTTTTTGGAATTTATCTTATGTGATTTACATGTGTGATTATTAAATGCTTTTAGAAATGTGATTTACATAGTCTAAATTTAAGGTTATTGATTAATGGATTTATCATTAAACCAATTTGACATTTAATGTGCTAATTTAATTAGTAAACATATTAATTATTTTAATTAGAGATAAATAAGTAAAATATGATAATTTATATTTAAAAAAAAGAAATAAAAAAATAAAAAATTAACAGAAATGGAAAGATTTAAATTATAAAAAATAAAAAAAAGACAGATATTATAAAAATAATTAAAAAAACAAAGCAAAATAAAAAAGTAAAGGGAAAATCTAAAAATAAAAGCTATGCCCTTTCTCATAAGAAGAGAATAAAGATAAAAATAAAATAATATATTCAAATAGAATATACTGAAGTGCAACATACAAATAAAAAAGGAAGGAAACACATTAGAAGAGAGATTGGAGGAGAAGAAAAGGAGATAACTGAGTAAGGGGAGAAGATCTCTTCAGTATTAAGCAAATCTGAGTTAGAGTTTGAGAGGTAGGCAATATATTTAATTTTTGTGTGTCTATTTCCATATGGTATGAATTATGAGATGAAGATATCTACTTGTATGGTGATAGTGAACCATTTTTCATAGAGTTATAATGATAAATAATATATAGACACACACACACACACACACTTGAGTAAAGACTCGTACAAACTAGAAACCACAAACCATGCATATGTATATAGATGTCAATTTGTATATAATATAAATTTATATGACCAATCTATGAATATATATATATATATATATACACATACATTAGATGGCATTCAACAACATATCAACTTGTATATTCACACACACACACACACACACACACACACACACACACACACACACACACACACACACACACACACACACACACACACACACACACACACACACACACAGTAGCTAAGTTGTACTTTTTAGATCACCTTATACAATGAACTAAGAATTGATATAGTGAAGCTATATTATATATGATACTATCAAAACTATGTAGTGATCTACATTTCTGAGTAAACTATTTTAATTAATCCAATACACTTGATTTACTATTGAGTCATGTTATAAAATAGTGATTTAGTCTTAATCTTTTATATTCAGTGATTTAAAATGGATAGTATGAAACTTTTATTAAATGCACAATGACTCAAATAAAACAAGAAACTAGATCTATGAAACCAAACAATCTCCTGAATAGATATTATGGTTTATAGAAATTGAAGTTTTATAAAATTGAGTTTATAAATTGACTTTTGAAAAGAATAAAAAGTGACTTGTTTTAAATATATTTTATGCAGTGTTATTATAGTTAAAACTAGCGAACTATTATAAATAAAAAGCTACATAAAGATAAATGTGTGTGTGTGTGTGTGTGTGTGTGTGTGTGTGTGTGTGTGTGTGTGTGTGTGTGTGTGTGTGTGTGTGTGTGTGTATGAAGAAATTTTTGGAGTTCCTTATAAACATGTCTTGGAAAAATCTGTAGCTCGATGATCAAAATTTGTAGCTTGACTATCAAAATCCATAGCTCAATTGTAGACATTTGTAGCTCGACTATAAAAGTCTATATCCATCTACCAAGGCTTGTATAACACTTAGCAAAGTCTGAAGTTTCTCTAGAATGATAGGTTTGTGACTAAGGCCCTTCTTTGTCTTCATGAGATCATATCAAGACTCTTGTTTAGATGTTATAATACTTGTACATATCAAAAATGGAGGAACTAAACATTCAAACAATTAGAACTTTATGGAAAGAATGATGAATCAAACTCAAATAATCATTAAGAGATAAAAGCATTCATATTCTACCTTAGAAAAGTTATAATCCCTAAGACTACATGCAATGCTCAACCTAAATTTCATATTAATGGATATGAAGGATGATATTTTATGGTTATAATGAGTTATAGTGTGGATTCATCATTAAGAACCTATAATCTATAAGATATATTAATAAAAATATCATATAATGACTTATTTCTTATCATGTAGTTTAGTGAAATGAATATGTTTCATTATTTTTGAATAGAAGCAATTATAGTATATCTAAATCCTACAATAACTTTTTAATAAAACATGTAATGCATATATAACTCAACATATTTTTTAATTATGTTATGATAATATTTATGATATGCATAAGATAAATTATCATATTTACCATGTGTAATAAGATACCTATTATGGAAATATTATTATAAATAGCTACATGTTAACGAATAATATGCTTAAAATAATATAGGTGCATTTATGACTTGTACATAGGTGTGTGTTATGATATAGGAGCATCTCTACCCATTGCACATATTAGTTATTTTACATGTCTTGAGTCTTTAATAAGTAGTTTCATTCATATTAGGTATATAGAATTCCATAATAGTGGTTATAACTAGATCAAATTTGAATGGGAGTGGTTGTGGCATTTTCTCACCAATTCCTCCATTTGAATTTTTGAATCTTGGTCAAGGTTTGTGGAACAATTTTCATGTTGGTAGGATTTGACAACAAAGTAGATTTTTTGTAAAGACCCCCAAATAATTTAAGGTCGCCTAATTACCTAAGTGACTTATCAATTTATTCACCTTGAAACTTATGTTGGTAGCTGAGTTTCTTGAGGACATTCCCAACATACAATAAAGGGAAGTTAGGAAGTAGTTATAGAGGTTTTGATATAGGTAAGTTGTTTTGTTGTCAATAATTCATTCAAGGTAAGAGTAATTCAAGGAAGAAGTTGCATGGGGTTGGGTTAAGATGGAAAAATCAATACATAATCCCAAGAATTTGAATGAAAAACTTTTTATACTTCAAAATTAAAACATTGCATACCCTATGTTTTGTATATAAGCTCAAAATAGACTGTATTATTGAGTGATTGTGAAAGGAAGATGGTGTGAATATTTGATTCAAATATGTGTATTATATGGGTTGTGTTTTTTAATTGTTTTCCTAATATTATCAATCTTTTGTTTAAGTATTTCAATATCTTTTGATAGAGAAACAATCTTGCAAGCCCGTGTCCCCTATTCACTATGTTACTTAAGAAAGATTGTATTTTGTAAGTAAGTTTTATTGGAAATAACTCTTGAAATGTGTGTTTTAAATTATCCAAGTTAATTTTATCAGACTTGAAGGATGATTGAACCTATATCCTTACTCTTCAACAAAAATTTGTTGAGAACGAAACTAAGACAAACCCTATTATCTCTATATATTGAAATCTGAAAGTGTGTTTTTTAAATGTGAAGGATTAAAAGTCAACAAGTTTATGGGAATATTAGTGTTTATAGTAAATTTATATTGGTTTACAAGTTTTTAACATATTAGTGTTAACATTACTCGAGTGGATCAATAATATATATATATATATATATATATATATATATATATATATATATATATATATATATATATATATATATATATATATATATATATATATATATATATATATAACATACCCCTATAATTCTGTGTTCTTAGGTAAAAGTATGAACTGTGAAGGTGTATCACTATAGGAAACTAAAATAAGGGTGTTGAATCATATAAATAATTGATAATTTATTTTTTCCTTATTAAAATTCTTCTTTGTGCAATTCAATTCATTGTCAAGAACATTTTTTGACACATTCTACTCAAACCCTCCAAAACACTGTGTTGAAAACCCACATTTAGTCATAGACCATTATGGATGACATGACCAAAAGTACTCAATGAATAAACCAACACTTGGATAATGTGTATTGGTTGATCACAGGCTTCGGTAAAAATTTATATTCAATTGAAACACTTTTTAAAACACCAAATTGGCAAATAATGCTTCTCAGGTTATATAACCTACATACAACCTTGAGTTAGCATTTTGACATTCAAAATGGATTTTAGGAGTTTTAACAGTTGGTATGTCCTAAATTTTTTTTATAATATATTATCTAATTTGTATCAAAGGATTTTTGAGGAATTATAGTTTTACCATACCTTTGTGTATGATCTAGAATAGACTAGGTGTCAACAGGGGTATAAGAGACCTAAAAAAATTAAATCATGGCCTAAAAGGTATTTAAAAAGTAGTTAAACATTTGAAATATGGTATAAAAATTTATATAACAATATATAAGTATAAATGGTGTATAAATATGAGACTAATTTATTCATAAGGATCTATACTATTCTATACTAAAGGAAAATCTTTAAAAAAAGGCAACTACAAGAACCTTGTTCAAGCAAGTAAATAGTGATAGTCATAAAAGGATTTTTTGAGAATTTATGGGTGGAATAGGTGGGTATTTAGGGCATTTTCAAGAATCGTAATGATATCATGAAACATCATAAAGGATATATGAGTCAAGAATGAAGCCAAGTGATGCATGAATTCTAATCAAAGAATAAACATAGTAAGAATTGACAAGTGTGGGGTGTCAAAGAATTATATCATTAGAACTATTTAATACATGTTCATATTTGGAATACGAAGAAGGTTTGTAAAAAAAATTATTTTTGTTAATTTAATATTTATTAAAAAAAAATTCAAGTGAAGATAAAGAGACAAAAGTTGGAGATAATGGTCAATGACGAGTAACTGGCAGAGCTAGCTGTATATAGTAGAGGGAAAGCAAAAGTTTTGTTTTATGTTATAACTAACTATATAGATTAGAGAATACTTTTGAATCATGTTCCTCTAATTATAGTTCCATTGGTGGTTCAAAACTATATTATAGATTTTAGTATAATAAAACCTTATTTATGCGTGCATACAACCTTGTGAAAGTATAATAAATGCTAGAATGAAATATTATATTTTTCATAAGAACTGAGACTTTCTTTGTTATAACTAGTTGTTTGAACAAAATATTATGCTTTCATTGATATCTAACTAATTTATTATGATTGGTTGTGGTATTTAGTAGTTGTTCTTAAGAACACTAGACTATGGTAATATGGATTATCATAGTGTGTAATATATTTAAAAACTACTTATAATAACCAAAAATTATAGTTAAATGTATATTTTACCTAGGTGGTATAGAATTTAGTTATCATTGTTATTATTTATGTGATAGATAATATTGTAAGATTCATTCATATATTTGATGAAATAAATATATGCATTCAAATTATTATGTGCTTATAATGTTATATGATTTCTACTAAGATGCAATCTATATAAATCTATTGGTTATATTATGCTAACCAAATATCACATTGATGATATTGAGTAAGTAGTGAGACAGATTTTACTAGATTATTTGGATAACAATGATAGATGAAGGTAATCTAATCAAGTGGTGTGTATGAATTTTAACTTATTCTGAGATCATTACTTATTGAAAACTTTGGCCAAAGTAATGTTAAGTGAGACATTATCATTTAATTAGTATGATCTACATGTTTGTGTGATATCTTGAGTAGAATGGGTTTTTATGATACACTACATGTTTAGTTTCAGAAATCATACAACACACAGGTACTAGCTTATCTCACTAGATTTTTTTACCATTACTATCTACTAATCCGTGAAGGGAGGGCCACTACCTTATGGTATTAGTGTAAGGGATCATTGGTTTGTGGTTGGTGTGGAAAATCTCTTAGATAATGCTCTCCCTCCCCATAATAGTACTATTTTTGAGATGACCCTTGAGATTACGATAGATATTAGAGTTCGAGGAACTTATGCTCAAGGGAGCCACATATCTTATATTTGTACATTGTATTGTATTTATTATTGAAACGTTATCATGATGAGTTGTAATTACTTATTTATTATATATTAACAATAATGGTTGTATGCTTGTACCGGCCATGGTTGGATATTTATAATTACTTACTTTAAATAATTATGATGTGTTTTTTATGATGATAATGATTAGTGATGTATGATGTACTTCATTTATAGCTATCACACATAGAGTATTTTTTATAATCACCAATTATATTATGATGGTTTAATCTATTTAATGTATATGTTGTTTAAATTTACAAAAATCACATATTTTTAGGTAGATCCTAGTGGGGATGTTACATAATACGCAATGCATTAAAACAAATTTAGTAAATTAGTTAGGCCAATAGTGTCAACTAACATAGTGGAAGAGAAAATTATAAATGCTAATTGGCAATGAAAATCAATGACAAATTCAAACTACAATTTTTAGCAGAGTGCATTAGCTAATTTTCTTAAAACAACTTAAAGTTTTAATAAAAATTTGAGACGAGGAATTTTGTGTCACATAAATGCCATTAATGAATTTTCATGGGACTAGGTAGTTTTTAATTGTTAAATTGTTTGTCTATTCACCTTCTTGAGTGTAAATTTACAATCTTGATTCTCATTATAAATTAGTATTATAAATATATAAAACCAATTTCACCCTAATTACCAATATCATAGTAGATTTGTGTGTGTGTGTGTGTGTGTGTGTGTGTGTGTGTGTGTGTGTGTGTGTGTGTGTGTGTGTGTGTGTGTGTGTGTGTGTGTGTGTGTGTGTGTGTGTGTGTGTGTGTGTGTGTCTAATAAAAACTAATCAATACAACTCATTTATTTTTATTGTAAGGAAAAGTATATACTTATTACATCAATGTTTTTATGCTACTATATTTTGATTTCCATTATATACTTAAATTATAAAGTTATTAGCAGTCAACACTTCTAGAAGAATAATATTTTAAATTTTGGAAATGATTTTAAAACCTTACCATTATAAAATATTAAAATGTAATTTTTTTATTGGGATTATATATGATTTTGGAGATGATGTTAAATTCCAATCTTAATCCTAATCTTAATATTACACTATAGTATGTGGGACTTATTAATTTTATACTTTTAATTTTTATTTTAATTTTTTCATTGAACATGTATAAATTGTGAGAAAATGGCTTCTATTGGTCGTCATAAGGACCAAAAAACTATCACTTGATGAATTTAATATCCCTCAAGATTCTAATGAACAATGTCAATCCAGAAATGAAGACTTTGATGTTCATATGCATGAAGAAAACTATGAATTAGATGGAGAATAGATTTGAGAAGAGGAAAAAGCATTAAAGAAATAGAAAAGAACATTAAAGTCCAAATGCAAAAATATATTTTCATGGGATTATGCTATAAAACAATATAATAGTGTTAAAAAGATAAAATGTTCTTGGTGTCTAAAATATAAGAGAGAGACTGCATTTAATAAATATGCAAGTACCACCCTTCAAGTCAACATCTAAGAATGCATGCAAAATCAAAGCCTCATAAATTTGTTTTCTAGCATTTGGAGGGAGAAAGCAAATAAAATAATATTCCACTTAACAAACATGTAGAACTAATGGTAGGATCTCAAAAGGAGATAATCATATTTGTGATTAAAAATATTTACTTTGTTTCCATACATGATTTACCTTTAGAAGTCTATAAGCCAATTTATGACTTGAACAGATACAAAAGAACTCCACACATTCCTCTAATTGATGAATAATCTACATATACAAATACAACATCTTTAAAAATGTTTCTAAAATATGAAAAGGAGGAATATTGGAAAAAATTAAAAGATGAGATTTTTCGTAGTCCATTTTACTCAACTATAGTTAATGAAAGTACTAATTAGACTATAGAAAAACATTTCATAGTTTACATTACATATTTGACAAATGAAGGAAGATTTAAATGTGTAACAAAATTTATATGCCTCCTTCAAATAAAGGATGTAACAACTCAATCTATGTATAATGTCATGTTAAGTCTTTTAGCATAGATGATTTTATCCTTGATGAAGCTAGTTAGATTTGGATTTGATGGGGATTTTACAATGGTATTATTGAAGGTTTATATACTAATATTTTTTGAGATACTCCTTAATTAATAGATATACATTACATATCTCATCGAGAAGCATTAATATGAAATGATGCTTCATCTTATTTTTTAGAGCTATAATTTATTGACAAATTTGTAAATAATTTTTTTTCATGGCTCAAAAAATTTGTTAAAAAACATGGAGCATTAAGAAATATAATAGAGTAATTTCAAATAAATTGATTAGGCGTGTTGAAAATTCATCAAATTAGGTGGATCTCTAGAAGAAAGGTCATGGAAAGGCTTGTAAAACTCATGCTTATTTTGCTGAGAAAATGGGAGTTAGAGGATTAAAAATGTATGATTTGGAAAGAAAATTTCAAGTATAATTTTCCATCCATTTACTTGCAGATGTGCGTATTGAGTTATATTAATTTGAATACAATGTTTCAATATGACCATGTTGACATTAATTCTATTGTCACTACCTTAAATATTACTATTGACATGATTCGTAGGAGATTTGAAAGAGACATATTTAGGACAAGTAAAATACATATTTTATCTTTTTTAAATACAGCACGAGGAAGAACAATTGAGTTTTTAGATGGATAAGGTACAATATATATACATCCATTGATATTTTAGAGCTTTATTAACTCATTATGATAAGGGACATTAGAATATTGCATTGAATTGGGAAACAATTTCATAGTGAAGCTTATTGACTCTCTAGATGTAAGATTCACATATTTACCTATATTTAATGGTGCCAATTTTTTTAATCCTCATAATTATTAAGATGAGGTGTATGATAGAGACCATCAAATAAAAATATGGTTAACATGTATATGTGAAAAAATTAGCATTCAGAACAAGTCTATTGTAGATACTATTAAATGTTTAGGTGAGATGGATTAATTTATTTGTAGCATTTGTAGCATTTATAAATCATACCCAAAAAATATATATGATTGGAGCATAGGATCTTTGTGAAGGTTAAATTGAACATTTTTAAGAGTTTCCATGTTTAATACATCTATGGAAATCTATTCTTGTTATTTTAGTGAGCACAACAGTATGTGAAATAGGTTTCTCAAAGTTAAATAGTATAAAAATGGTGACCAATCTAGACTTTCTTTGAAAACATTGGATATGTTAATGTTTCTTTCCCTTTGTGCACCTCATGCTCTGAATGAGGTATATTGGAATGCTATTTATGATTAATGGAAAGATATATAAGTGTGAAGGTCTCTTCCTCTACACCAATAGATCTATTACTACAATAGTTTGGAATAGAAGAATAGAAGAAAATAAAAACTTATCAATAGTTATAGTATCAGAAGGAAATTTTTGAATAGAAGTTTAACCTAGAGGTATAAGTTAAATAAATATATATTTTATTTTTGTGTGTTTGAATTGTTCTACAAAAAAATGGAATACAAGCTTATATCATTCATACTTTTAGTGATCATCATTCTATAAGTGAAGTGAAACTTTATTGAAATTGATTTTAATGATAATTAAGACTATGTATAAACATTAATACAACATTACATTTGTATATATTTCATTATTGGACTATGAACAGGTATTACAAATTCCCTTCTTGTTGGATTGGGTGCAGATGCAATAATAATGAGCTAGGTTGGTCCTAGAAGTTATTTTTGCATTGGCAAAGTTGGTGTATATAGGTAAAAACAAAATCATGATGTTATTTTGTATCACGTTTTTGGTTTTAGTTGTATGCTAAAAGTTGGCTACTACATTATTATTTCCATCTCTAAATGATGGTTGGGGTGGGCAGGAATACCCACTAATGGATGGACTCATTAGGTTCATAGACACATATGGAGGAATTATCATAAAATGAACTAGTTGGATATGGGAGTTATGAATATTAGAGTTGATATTATACATGTAAAATTGCATAGTTATATTTTATCTGACCTAGTTCTGTGATTTAAATGTTTTATTTTAGATCATCCTTGGAAAATAATAATACATTTAAGTTGTATAAAGTGAAAAGCTATGAATTATGACTGTTGTGACTTGTTTCCTTTTGGTCTCATATATATATATATATATATATATATATATATATATATATATATATATATATATATATATATATATATATATATATATATATATATATATATATATATATATATATATATATATATTGTGAGAATGGTAATTACAATGATATTGCTTTTATATATTTATAATATTAATTAAATAAGAAGAGCATTAGCAATACTTGTTCATAGTCAAGTAATAAAACATATATAAATGTAAACATTGTATTAATGATTATAAACAATTTTATATAATATTTTTATATATTTATAAGACTAATTTTTAGTGAGATTAATATTGGTAATTATAGTGAGATTAAAGTTGGACATATAATAATAATAATAATAATAATAATAATAATAATAATAATAATAATAATAATAATAATTTACTATGACATTGATAATTACAGTGACATTGGTTTTATATATTTATAATACTAATTCAACGAAAAGGGCATTAGAAGTATCTATTCATTCATTGTCTAGTAATAAAACATCTAAATGTAGATGTTGTATTAATAATTGTAAACAATTTTAAATTGGTAATTTGGTAATTATAGTGAACTTTGAGATTAGTAATTTGAAAAGCTGGTAATGTAATTTGGTAATTACGGTGAACATTGAGATTGGTTTTATATATTTATAATACTAAGTTATAGTGAGAATCAAGATTAGTAATTTGATAATTTACACTCAAGAAGGTTAACGAACTCTGGGAAAACAAGTTAACAACTACCCACTCTGAGTTCTAGTAAATTCCATTAATGGCATTTATGTGACATAAAATTCTAACTCCTAGTCCCACATTTTTTCTAAAACTTGTTTAAAAAAACTGGCTAGGTAATTCTGCTAAAACTTATTGTTGTAACTTGTCTATATATATTCAAATATATATATTTTTATGGGACCAATCTCACTTTAAATATATATAATGTTTCATATATATATATATATATAAAAGACTAAAACATTCAAAATATTTAATTTAAATTTTACTTTATTTTTGACATTAAATATTTATATGCTATTTAAAACTATTTATAATAATTAATACAACATTTATATTTATATGTGTTTTATTATTGGACTATGAATAGGTATTTTTAATGCCCTTCTTGTTGGATTGGGTGTAGATGCAACAGTAATGAACTTTGTTGGTCTTGAAAGTTTGTTGCATACTGAAAAAGGTGATGTATACAAGTAAAAAAAAGTATGGTGCTATTCCACATCATGATTTTGGTTTTAGTTTTATGCTCCAAGTTGGCTACTACATTCCTACATCTATCTAAAACCAATGGTTGGGGTGGATAAGTATACCCACTAATATATGGGCTCAGTAGGTGCATGAACTGAGTCTTGGCATATAGAGGAATTACCATGAAATGAACCAGCTAGATATGAAAGTTATGAATATTTGAGTTGATATTGTAAGTGTAACATTGCATAGTGAGATTTTAATCAACCCAATTTTGTGATTTTAATGTTTTCTTTTAGCTTGTCATTGGAAAATAGAAGTATATTTGATTTGTATAAAGTAATATGTTATTAATTATGATTAGTGAACCCTTTTGGGTGAGTGTTATAATTTCATTGAATAAATTCTATATATTGCATTTCCAAAATTTTATTAAGTATTTTATTTTTGTGTTTGAATCTTTCCCCAAAAAAATTAAAATTGAAGCTTCTATAGTTCATACTTTTAGTGACATGTGTACCATATTTATTGTTGTCAATCAAAGGGCAACTAAAATTACTCTTATCAATCAAAGGACAATGAAACTTACACTTATCAATCAAAGGGAAATTAGTTTTTATAACTTTTCATCACCAAAGGGCTATATACATAAGTACCCTTTAGCTTGAAATTAAGGCTAGACCTTCAAATTTGACCACTGATGATAAATTTGTGAAAGGTTGGAAAGTGTGATGTATAGTGATGATAACCCTTTAAGTCATGAATAGTTTTTTATTTGAGGCAGCCATTAACTTGTCATTTTTAGTTGTAAAATATCAACCTACATGAGGGGGAGAAGATTTCAATGTAGGTTTCCATTTGTAGAGAATCTACAAAAATTATGTCAGTCAAATTTGGGAAAAGTTTGAATAAAACTAAATTGAGAGTGGAAAATAATCAATGAATAATATAAGGAGCTAGAGGTCAATAAACGTGATGAATTAGTCACCACATTTATGATTCTTCTATATTTAATATTATTATATAAAAAGATTTAATATTTTTATTTATTAAATAATTTTTAATCAATTTTTATTTTTGGTTTATTTTTTTGTTTGATTTAAAATATCAAAATATTATTATTTTTATTTATTAAAAAAATTTTAATCAAATTTTATTTTTGGTTCGTTTGTTTATTTTTTATTATTATTTGATATTTTATAATGTTATGATTTATATCATATATAATAATTTTATTATTTATTTAGTTCGATAGATATATGTATATATTTTAGTGGTTGATAATGTGTGTGTGTGTGTGTGTGTGTGACAAAAAGAATCCTCAACACATAGTTAGAGAGCATATATTCAACTATAAAACCATCCAAAAATATATTCAAAACAAAGGGTATGGAATAAAACCATCTATATGTTGTTAAGGTTTGACAAAATATAATTTAACCAATAATAATCACATAAATTAAGGGATATGACAAGGTGTTAAAGTTTGAAATGGTACATGAATAAATGAACAAATATTATGAGACATTGTTAACATTATGACTTAGTTACATGTTGTTGTGTAACAATATTGTATGTATTTGGTATTAATCCTAGGGGTCTTAAGTAGCTTTTGTCTTATTATAATATGTGTAATTTATATTCCTATAGAAATAGGAAAGGTCATTTGGGTATGTGAAGAGAAAAACCATTTCATGTATTATTTATTTTATTGTTTTGTTCATTTAAATTTGAATCATAAAATGAAGTTTTGTCTTGACTCAAACTTGTTTCATTGTCATTCTGAATAATATATCTAGCCTAGCATTAGTATCAAATCTATAGATCTAATTTATCAAAATTTCCATTATTTTTTCCATTATTATAGAAATACAACCTATATACTATTTTTACTTTTTAATAGCTTGTTTTTTATTGTGTATACGGAGTGTATCACTTTTTAAGGAAGTATTTTAATTCTTTAGTGATTCAGCTAGAATAAAAGACATTTTTATTCATCCTGTCAACCCAATGTGGTGTTGCAGTTGAGACAAGGGTGTGTAGGATCGATGGACTATGCATTGCTATGAAAAATGTGGTTTATATGTTCAAACCTACACTTTATTACTTATAGTAGAATAAATGCATTTTGGTTTGTTTATTGATATTTATCTTTGGTTTAGTTATGTTTTGACTATGTAAGTATCTGATGCCTCATATATTCTATCTATTATTTTGGGCTCTTTGACCTACATTTTTCATCAAGGGTTGTGTGGCATTGTTATTGTGCAATTATATATTGTTTCTAACAAATTAATATCATTATCTACCTTTTTTGATAATGCAGATGTATATTATTTTATCTTTGGTGTATTAGCAGTCCTACGAAGGATGTGGTAACTCCAAAATTCATTCTTTGCTTCCTATAAGGTCATGGTATATTCATTGGAGTATATTTTTTAATATTCTTATCTTTCAAAAAGTGACAAAGGAGTTGAGATAAGTTAATTTAATTAAAAAAATTGCCTTCAAAAGTAAAGATAATTGAATTTTTTGAAATATAAGTCAAGATAACTCAATATATGAATAGAGATACATATAATATCATTTTTTTCAAGTAATTTTCATTAATAGTCATTTTATATAGTTACTCTAAATAATAATTTGACATAAAACATCAAATAAAGGAGAAATATGGAGAGATACTTTTTTATCCATTCACTTCTATAAAAAAATGTTAATATGAAAATTAATAAAAACTAAGTATATGAAGTATGAGGTTTCATTATTAATATGGTTTTAATGATATAATATTTTTCATGTGTAACTTAGGTACCACATAATACTCTTCGCTCGTGTGCCTTAATGCTTCTTTCATGTATTGTTGAGCATAAAGAAATGGTGAGTTTTTTCCATGTACAAAAAATTATAATGGAAGGTATGGACATTGAGAGGTTTTGTATATTGGTTTGGTGGTATATAGAAAAAGGGCATAATTTGAAGTGATAAAAAACTAATTTGTTTGTTTCACAAAGTCAAGACTTAAAACTCAAATAATTCATTCAATCAAATCAATCATTGCCACAACATTGATAGACAAAGACAATAGATTAGAATGATTTTGATAAATAGATAACACTCTCATATTTAATGATCTATGGTTTGATATTTGCAACATAGAAACATAGCTAGTTGAGCCAATAGTGAATGCAAAAAATATTTAGACATGGAGGTTGACAAAATAGAAAGCATTGGCCTTAATAAGGTCCTCACTTGATAGAGATGTGTTTCAATGTATTAAGGGGTGAAATAATCCATGGTAAGTATTTCAAAAATTTAAATAACTATATGATCCCCACTCATAATTAAAATTTATTCATTTTTAGTTGAAGATGTTTAAACTCAAGTTGAAAGATGGTGATGTGATGAGAGTGAATGTAATAATTTATGCAATCATGCATGACATGGATGCCATGGTATCAAATTTAACATCTATATTACTATATAAATAAAATCCCTTCTTTAAAACTATTCAACCTTATTGGATCATGTACAAGAAATGAATCATTTAAATAATTTCACATTTAACCAATTGGTTGAACATGTGGCAGGATGAGAAAAGGCCTTTGGAATAAAAATTGATTCCACAAGAGAAAGTGTGTGTTATGTAAATGTAAATTCTTCTAAAACATCCTATAAATCTACACCTTCCAAAATATAAGGCAACAATAAGTACAAGATGAAAAAAATGGAAAATGTAACAAAAATGAAATTCAAGATGGTCAACATAAAAAATATAATGATAAAGAAAACCTCTACTATGAACAATGTGATAAAAAAGGAATCCATGATAATCATAAATGCATAAAACCATGGGATAAAATTAAAGCATAAAGATGAAAAATCAAATAAACAAAATGAAAGAGTTAAACTTTATTCAATTCACCAATGAATTTGTTTTTGTAAAGATGATAAAGTAAATAATGTTTCAATTATTTAATCATGGGATGATGCTTGGGTTATTTATATTGGTCCCACTCTACATATGAATTTTCAAAAATACTACTGTAATGAGTTCATTGAATACATTTTTGTTTTATTATACATGGTAGATAGATCAAGTCTACAACCATAAGGAAAAGGTATGATACAACTCAAGTGTCTAGGGCTTCCTAATTTTAAACTCCAAAATCTTATATACATTCCTTAATTGAAGGTAAACATGTTTTCCCTAGTTATCAATAGGGATAAAAGGCCATTCCATCATGTTTGATAATCGTGACATCACTATCAGAAGGAAACGTGACAATGTAGTTGTCTTAACTAGATATGACAAAGGAGAACTGCTCAAACTTAGGGCTGAGACACAAAATTTAAGAAAACATGCTCATCTCATTTAAGATGTAATGCATAAAAATATGTTTTAGCATGATATATCTAGGCATACTCAATATAACAACATTCATCTATTTTAAAAATAATATTATTGCTAAAATGGCTACCTTACCAAAAAATTAAAATAAAAAGTGTGAATATTTAAATGTAGGTTTCCACTTATATAAATCTTCTTTAAAGAATCTATAGAAATTGATAGCAGGTTTACAAATATCATGGGTGGGTGGTTGAAATTAATAGATTATATCGATCAAATATGGCAAGAGTTTGAATAAAACATAAATGAGAGGAAAATGATCAATGAATAATATTACTGGCCATCTATTAATAAACATGATGAATTTTCCATCAGTCAATAAACATGATGAATTCATCTATACATTTATGGTTCTTCTTTACTAAATATTATGAAATTAAAATTTTAATATTTTTGTTTATTAAATATTTGTAAATTAGTTTTAATTCTAATTTTATTTATGTTTTATTTTATTGGTGTGTTTATGGTGTTATGATTAAATCATGCTTAATATATTCAACACTTATTTAGGTTGACATAAATGTGTATATATATTTTTAGTTGATAAAAAAACATCTTTGTCCCAAACAAAGAGTATTCCTCAACATATGCTAGAGAGCACACATTTGGTAACAAAATCACCCAAAAATAGATTCAAAAAAATGGTAAAGGAATAAAACCATCTATATGTTGCTAAAGTTTGATAAACTATAGTTGATTAATATTAAACACATATATAAAATAAAATGATAAGGTGATAAGGTTTGCAATAGTTTGAAATGGTTCATGAATAAATAAACAAAAATTGTGGGACATTGTTAAGGTTGTGACTTAGTTACATGTTGCTATATAACAATATTGTACATATTTGTTATTAATCCTAGGTGTCATAGGTAAATTTTGTCTCATTCTAGTATGTTTAATTTCCATTCTTGTAGGAATAAGAGGGGTCATTTGGTAAGGTGAATTGAACAACCATTTCTTGGCTTATTTATTGTATTGTTTTCCTCAATTTAATTGGAATCGTAAAATGCAATTTTGGAGTATACCAATGTTGTTTCTTTGTCATTTTGAATAATATATCCATCATGACATTGGTATCAAACCCAAATATTTAATTTATCAAAATTTTATTCTTCTCGTCATTATTCTAGTCATACGGCCTGCATTTTATTGCTCTCTTTTAATAGTTTGTGTTTGACTAGTATAGGTAACATATCAGCTTTTTGAAGAGGTGTATTGATTTTCTGGTGATTCAACTAGAATAAAGGGAATTTCATTTAGTGATCCCTATTTTGGTGTTACAAATGAAATAAGGGTGTGTTGGCTTGACAGGTTACATGCTACTACAAATAAATGTATTTTATGTGTTCAAACCTCCACTTTATTAATGATAATAGATTAAATACATTTTGGTTTGTTTATCAATTGATTTTTATGTCTTGATTAGCTACATTATGAATATGTAAAGTGAAATTATATGATGTTTTTAAGATTTTGACTATTGTTCTAGGCTCTTTGACCTACATTTTCTCATTAATCATCGTGTGGCACTATTATTGTGCAACTATATATATTTTTTGACAAAATCCTATCATTATCATCCTTTTTTAATAACATAGATATATATTATTTTCTCTTTGTCATATTGGTATCAAAAATTAGATGCAACAACTCCAAAATTCATTCCTTGCTTCCTATAAGGGCATGGTATATTTTTTAGAGTATATTTGGAAAGTTTCTCATCTTATAGAAAGTTAAAAAGCAGATGAGATAATTCAATTTGATTAATTTTTTAGCTTCAAAAGTCAAGACAAATTATTTTTTGTAATATAAGTCAAGTCAATATTGTAATAGAGATACATAAAATAACATTATTTTTTAAAGAAATTTTCATTAATAGTCATTTTATAAAGCCAATATAAAGCATAAATTGATGAAAAATAATAAATTTATGAAAATAAAGGATAAATAAGGAGATCCACTCTTTTACCCACTCACTTCTCTTGAAAAAGTTAATCCAACAACCAAGAAAAATTGAATATATCATTAAGTATGAGGTTTTATTGTTAAGCCAATATTAATGATAGGGTGAATATTTTTAATGTACCATTTAAGTAACATGTAAAAATTTACTCTCACATTACAAAACACTTATTTCATGTACTACCAAATATAAATAAAGGGCCAACTTCTTCCATGCACTGATGGGTATATAGGAAGTGAGGGTATATATAGTGGTTTTGTATATCATTATCATGTTATATATAAAAGGGGAAAATTTGGAGTGATAAAGAAACTTTTTGGGGTTTCAAAAAATCAAAACACAGAACTCAAACAATGCATTCAATCAAATAAAATATTGAAACAACATTGACTCACAAATAATGTTAGTTAGAATGGTCTTGAGAAGTGGAGAACACAATAATTTTCAATGATATATGGTTTGATATTTATGATGGATATAGAAAACTAATATATCCAACATGGCATGGAAAATATATTCAAAAATGAAGGAAAAAATACTATAAAGCATTGGACTTGGTGAGGGCCTAATTTGATGGAGATGTATTTTGACATATTTAGAGGTGCAATAATCCATGAGAAGCATTTCAAAAATTAAAATAACTATATGATTCCCACTCAGACTTAAAAATCATTAATTTGTATTTTAATTTGATCAACCTTGAATTGAAATATGGTAATGTTATGAGATTGGGTTCATAAATACGTGCAATACAATGACATAGATGCCACTAGTGTCAAAATTAACTTCTACATGACTGTATTAATAAAATACCTTCTTCCCAACTATTTAACCTATTTGGATCCTCTAAAAACAAGCAAACAGTTGAATGCTCTAACATTTTATCAATTGGTTGAAAAAATATTAGAAAGAGAATATACGTTTTGAAGAAAAACTAGGTCCACAAGAGAAAATTTGTGTTATGTAAATGGAAATTCTTCCAAAACATCTAATAAGGACACATATTCCAAAAGTGAAGGAAATAATAATT
>JARHVA010002469.1:655000-722500 GCA_037957365.1 Torreya grandis | reverse complement strand
ATATATATAGTTATATACTATATACCATAATTTATAAAAGGGAATACCTATTTATAATTTTTTAGAATACAATATTTTATTTTAACGTAATGGATTTTTTGGTATTCCACAATCACATTGGTTAGACAGTAGTGTTATGGAAATGGAAAATTTTATAGCAATGGTTGAGAAGGAGGATTTGAAATAAAATTTTCAAAATTCACTATTTATCTCACTATCCATAGATGATGTCACAATAGATGACAACACATCATGGGTTTTCATACATGTTTACACTTTTGATAGTTATTCAAGGCAACCTCATCTATTAGTTTCTCATAAAATGATAAAAAAATTTAATGTTGAAAACCTTCACAAATTGGTTGTATGTAATTTGAGAGATAAAGCTGGGATGGATGATTATGCAATAGCTGCCATGTTGGTATGTGTTGGGACTAATGGTGCATTAGTAATACCGGGGCATATAAATGATCTTTGTGTTTGATTTCAAATAATAGTTTCCCCATATATGATTATGGTTCATTGCATGGTTCAGAGGATGAATCTCACATCCAAAATTATTTTCACCTTTGGTAACATCACAAAAGTGGAAGAGATCATTCATGACATACATGCTTATATCTCAAGTAGTCCAAAAATATTTTTGGATTTTCAAAATTTTAAAGTAAGAGTGACAGATGGTTAAAAACTATTGAAATATGTTGATATAATATGGATTTTTATGTATGAACTGACATGTATAATTTTTGAAGAGTATACATTATAAATAGGTTTTATGTATAAATATCATAGGGAAGTTGACAAGGCAAAATATTTGTTGTACTATTTAATAGATTTGGAAACATTGTTGACATTATGAAAAATTCTTAAAAAAGAGATCTAACAACATGGAGTCCTCTTATTGAAAGAGAGGTGACAATAATATAATGACCAATAGTTAGGATGTAAATATTGATATTGAATATGACACATAATAGATGCAAACATCACTTATTATGATCAAGTTTGTCAAGGATTATTTTATCTACCTTAGTTAAATAGTTTTATTATTATTGTAATTATCATGTTTTGAAATCTAATTTCATATCATTTTTGCTATTATAAAACATTTAAAATATTTAATTCATAAATATTATTGATAACATTGTGATTTGTTTAATAGACATTTTCTAGGCCTTAATCCATTATACATGAAACATTAACTTTTATGTACTTGGTTCTTCTAATGGATCAAAATTTATTTCTATTTTTTAAGATGGTATTGATAAATAAATATTTTTATTACTTTTTAAAAAATATAAATTTGATATATACCAAAATTTTAATAGTTTATACCTTAAATTATATGTTAAAATTATGAATACTATTAAAGTGAACTTGAAAAAATCAAGGTGGAGCTATGTAATGGGGAGATAAAAGGTCATCCTCCATTTTTTTTAAATCATGTTGTCTTCTCCCATTCTTGGTCCCCTTTGATTCCTTGGTGATTGTATGTTTGAATGTGTATTGGTTGTAAAGGGTTCATGGCTAATGCTACTTTGATTTAAGATTCTTGGTTAATTTTAGTATATTTTTTCTTTTTTATTTGTTTTCATGTACGATGCATTGGTATATTGTCTCACCCTAATCTTGGTTTGCATTCCTTTTGTATTATCTTCCCCTGGATCCATTTATATCTGTTGGAGATTGGGGTAAAATAAATTGATGCTGGTGGATTATGGAGGAAGGTGACTGAAGTGTTCTAAACTTTGTAGAGTGTCTCATTGATGAAAGTATTAATAGAAATATAGGCCAAAAAATTTCATGTAATAAATACCCTGAATCAAGTGACCCATAATTTATCACTGAGAAGGGTGGTACAAAAAGTAGTGACAATAAGAATCTCTCTAGCTAAGTTTTATGATAGTAATAGTTTGATAAGAATTCACAAGGTACATAATTTGTTGTTGGACCAAGTAGCACATCTAAAGATGAATAAGGATGAGGTAGTGAAGGATAGTATGGTAAGTACCCTAGTTATAGTAAAACCCTTTTTATACTCCCCAATTTATCTATGGAATAATATTTGATTAGGGAATAATCTCAATTAAAAAATACTTGGATTTTCTTTATTTGTTTGAAAAGAGACACTCTCCTGTCAAGGAATTTCTTTCATAATTTGTTAAATTTGGTATGGGGCAATAAAATGGGTATTTGTGTTAGTTTATATATAATGTTTAAAAAAAGATTTTTTATATTTATTTTTATAATTACAACATGTATAGAAGATTCATTAACAAATCCCGATAGAATGCAGGATAGTCATTTTTCAAAGGTATTAGATGAAATCCTAACTTAGAAAGTTAAGACTAGTGTTTAAAATGGCCCCTAGATGGGTCGAAATTGAAAACACCCTCCTCCAATTGTGGAATTTTATCTCTCAAGCCATTTGATCCCTAGAGAGGTGTTTACGGTTGAGGACACTAGATGGTCTCTAGACCACATGAACACATGTTATAATCTCCTTCAACCCTCTAGAATCCTTTTTGGAGTCCCTCATTTTTGAAATCAATGAAGGCTCATGCATATTCCCTATCAAATGATTGGGAGTTCTCAATGCACGTTTCTTTTATAAAAAATATGGTCATATGAGGAAACACTTCTCTTTGTTACCCTCTAATAAAAATAGTGATAATGTAGTCTAAAGAGGCCATAAATTCAAAAACACATAAGTTTTATTTAATCCCCTCCTAACTTGAATGAAAGACATGGAAAAAATATATAATCCTAACTTTAACACTAAATTTAAGGAAGTAAAAACATCCCCTAGTAAGGACCCTAGACTATAATTCAGTTCAAACTTAATTGACAATAAATTATTTTCTCATGAGATTGACAATGAAGAACTTCACCCCATTATAACTCCTCCTAATGGTATTGGTTTATCAGTTTTTGAGAAGGGTAAGTAGATTGATTATTTGGAATAAACCAAACTACCCTATGAAGTGTAAAATTCCCAAAAATGGTTTGATGAGGATATGATTGATATTGTTCCCCTCTCTAAAGGGGGACCCTCTATGTCCTTGGATGACCCTCAGGGTTTAGAAGAAATTTTTTTGAGGTTATATTGGGGAATGAGATTTATTTTCCTCTTGATAACCTTTTTGAGTAGGCTGAGCACCTGATGGACATATCCCTTAATCAAGAGGCATTGAATGTATCGATTCATGGTGATATTTTAAAAGAGATTCCATAAAATCATAATACTAGAGATAAATGGACCTCTAATGGGTCTACAAAAGACTAAAATATTTTTATATTTAAAATACATCCCTTGATAGTCCTTTTTCCAAAGATGGAAGGCTGTTAAAAAATGGGGGAAGGGAAGATGTTGATAGTAGTAATAAAAAATTGAATAAGGAGAATAAAGTTCTTGAATGTTTCTCAATATTGTATCAAAATAAGGGGGGAAGTAAGTATATTAATAAGACCAATTAATCTTTAGCATGGTAATGCAGATTGTCCATTGGAATGTAAGGGGATTAAATCCCCATACATGAAACTTATCATCAGGAATTTTAAGCACTCTAGACCTAATCTTGGTTTTCTCCTTCTCCAAGATGTGAAAGCCACCAATACAATCCTTTTCTTCAATTTACACTATATTTGGCCTAACATGTTCCACTTCTCTACTAACAACTACAGTGGTAAAGGGGGTACTTTTATTTTATTTAACTTGATTTGGAGAGATTATATTTCAGAACATGGTGTCTCTCCTTGCAATAAGGTGGTCTGGTATATTGTTAACAAGTAAGATAAAATGTTTAGAATTTGTAATATATACGCACATAATGACTACAAGGAAAGAACAATAATTTGGAATTGGTTGACATATAATATGAAGGACATTCTTTAGGTGTTTCGATGTGATTTTAATATGATTGAAAAAAGAGAGGACAAAATGGGAGGATACCCTCACATGTGGAAAGGAAATGAGCTATTTTTTGGTCTAAATTCAAAATATTGCACAAATTGGTAGACCATTTTAATAAAGGTATGACACAATGTAAAGGCATTTGGTCCACTTGGTGTAAAGAACATGATAGATCTAGAAGGCTTTACTCTACACTTGATAGATTTTATTTGAGAAAATATGCCTTTGACACTAGTCTAGAAGGATATGGTAATGTCTTCAAGGTTATTCCATTAACTATACTAGACCATCACCCCATTGAGCTCAATTTTAATTTCAAAAATGATGAAAAAGAAGAGAAGGCTACCATGAAAGGATTGTATAATTTAATGTGTCACTTCTTGTAGAAAGAGAGTTATTAGATGGTATTTAGTTGGTGTGGAATGTTAGGAAGTTTTCCTCTGACTCAGACTCTAAAATTAATTGTTGGAATAATTTAATTGAACTATCAAAAACAATTCCAGATCTTATGGACAAATTAAAGACAAGAGGTAAAGGAAATATTTCATAATATCCTAAGACAACTTACTAGGTTGGATGTTGACTTACAATGTGACCCATATAATGAATCCTTTTTAGAAACATTTTATTTTTTTAAGCATAAGTGGAGACAACATTGGATTTACTATGCAAGGGGTGCTCAAGTCAGACCCAAACTTAATTGGCTCAATCTTGGTGATAAAGGTACCAAATTTTTCTTCTAAATTTTAAGGACTAAGCATAAAAAATATAAAATATAAAAAATTAAGAAGGATTAAGAATTTATAGTAGATAATCTATAAAAAAATAATTATTTGATTTCTACTCAAAAAAATTATTAACTCATGGGTCAAATGATCAGATTGAACATAGTAGGGTGTTGTGTGAAAAAATTATTCCAAGAAAGGTTTCCTTCATTCAATTATCCTTTTTGGATAGTGATATCTCTTTGGATGAGGTTATATGTGTGATTGACTCTAAAATTTGATAAGGCCCTTGTTATTGATGGATTCATGATAGAATTCTATAAAGACAATAAATATTGAGAAACAACTAAGTTCCTAGAAGCGTATAAGTAAGCAATTAAGGTGGGCTCTCCAAGTTTAGAGATCAATAGAGGGGTTATTAAACTCATTTTCAAGGAGGGTGATTGTTAGGTTGTGGAGCTAAAAGCTTCACTGATGCAGACACGGAGATGGTGGAGGTTGCGGGAGAGTTGCAGAATGTTACTGTCGCCGGCGTCAGTTAGGCCAACCGACATCGGCAGGTTGAGGCAGGCAAGGCAACCGACGTCGGTCAGGAGTCGGCCGACGTCGGCACCCCCCAGGTAGACAGGGACCATCGTCGGTCACCTGTGTGGTTCGACTGCGAGTATATTATGGGTAGTGGGTTCACGAACCAAGTGTTTGCATGATCAGGGCTAATTATAGACTGAGGGCTGCGGATCTAATTATTGTTAGATGTCTAATTATTGTTTGGATGAGATCTATATAATAGACTCATGGTTGTATTGGAAAAGTGTAGAACTTGGATAATCCAAGTGTGGAGCTTGGAGAGTTCTTCCCATGGAGGAATCAAGTAGGATTCCCCATGCTTGTGCTAGGGAGTAAGAGAGCAAATAGCTCCTTCAGAGAGAGGTAGAGCAATGGTGCGTTCCTCCTAGGTGCCACAGTACTAGGTGTGTTGGTGCTGGATTGGAGAGCCAGTAGGGTTCTTCAGGTATGTATGATCTTGGTCATCAGGTGAGCATGGCCGCTTATAGGAGATCTACATGGTAAGTAAGATCGTTGATCTGCAGGTGTGTGTGTGTGTGTGTCCAAGGTCGAGGTTCACAGGTGTGTAGAACCATGTATTGATCTTAGGTTGGAGATCAGATAGGATAGCAACACAACAGGGAGCAGAATCAGGCAGGATCTACTTGGAGTACGGTGTGTACTCACAGTGATGTACGTGGAGTACATGGAGAGCTAAGAGGAAGGCATGGCAGTTCCTTCCATAAGTACGGTCTTTTGGACAGTAGGTTGTTGAAGGTTCATGGGAGATCTACTTGAAGTATGCTGAGTACTTCTGGAGTGCGTGGAGCACTTGTGGTGTGCGTGGAGCACAGGAGGTGAACACCAACTCTGTGTTTGAGTTATGTGTTGGGACCTGAGAGAGAGAGCTTTGAGGAGAGAACTACTATTCACTTGAGGTGTGGGAATCCTCTGTAAGGTGGTGGAGAAGAGGTGGCATCTTCTTTATTGTATTTTTTTCTGTAAGAGTTATTAATACAAGTTGTGTATTGTCTCTCATATCATGTGCTATTTTGAATTCTAGTTACTTGTTTAATCTAGTTATTTCCGCATATTAAGTTGCTTGGTTTGGTAATCAATTGTGTGCTCTTTCTGAGGAGCCTGATCCTAACAAGTGGTATCAGAGCTTTTGGTTGGGATGCTAACAGATTGGTTTAGATCTGGGTAGTGTGTTTTGATTACAGGACACTCTCAGGGGTTTCTAATTGAGTGGGAGTAGAGCAACGGTAGATGAAAGTAAGCTAAGAATGGAGGAGTTGAAAAGCACAGATGGTCACTCACGGTCTGATGGAAAGAAAGAGCAGGTAAAAGGATGTTGTTGGTTGGTAACAGATCAGCATGAAGAAACTGATGAAGCAGATGTAGTAGGTGTTGTTGCACAGGATGCTCTGGGAGGTTTCTTGGATAAAGTTGAATCTTGGATAACAGATTCGGTTGCCTGTTTCCATGCAGCCCTAGGTACAGGAGCTGGTGAGCCTTGCCACAGGATTGGCAAAGGCGAAGTGAAGCTGAAATTGTAGGTGGCCAACACACAGGTGTTTATGAGGGTCATGCAGGTCCCATGCTTGGAGATTTGGCTAACTTCTTCAGGAAAATTAGGTGATGAGAGATGCACAAGAAATCTCACAGCGGGTGCACTTGAATTAGCTGGTGGTAAGAAAATAGGTACTCTTTATCTACTTGTTTATATTACTGATTCTTCTTCTATTGCAGAGATGTGGCTTCATAGGCTTGGTCACATGAGCAGGAAGGAGATGCATGTTCTTAAGCGGAAGACAGATATATTTGATAGGCTCAAGAACTGGAAAGCCTTGGTGTTTATGGAGGAGATGGCAGACAGAAACTAGTGGATGATGCTGGGTACTTCTGAGCAGGGTAGTTTGGACATGGAGATTGATTCAAAGGAGATCACAGGTAAAAATTCATCACTCACAGGCGAACACAGATACTGACATCGGTCAGGAGGAACCAGCGTCGAACAGACAGGTGCCGATGTCGGTCATGTGCAGACCAAAGCCGGCAGTGTCGGGTAGGGTAAGACCGACGTCGGTCAGGAGGATCGACGTCGGTAGTAGGTAAGACCGGCATCGGTCAGAAGGACCGACGTCGGTAGTAGGGACACCGTAGTCGGCAGGATAGGTAGTCAAGGACAGACGCATGGGAACCGACGTTGGTTGGATGCAGACTGTGGAGTGACCGAGGTCGGTCACTGTAATGAATTTAGGGTGGACAACATGTTGTCAAGGAGTCTCAAACACCCATACGGAGGACCGAAGACGTAAGTAAGCCCTCAAATTCGTTGTTCCTCTTCTTTACACTAGTTGTTGATTGTAGAGCAGGAAGGATCCAAGAAACAGGTGGGAGCATGGGAGGGATATGATGCAGAACCAAGCGGAGACTTGGTCAAGTTGCCAGTAGGTATGATAGCATAGAGACGAATGGATTCCTTAGTTGAAGAATAGAGAGAACGGATACGTGAGACGGAAGATCAGGTCATATGATCTTGAGGAGCTGCAGGATAGTGGTATCGGGTTTGACAGGTGGAGGACGAAGCATGGCTTCAGTGGATGTCAGGGTAACTACTATGGTTTGACTTACCAGGGGGATGATGAGTCGCGACGTCATTCTATTACTGTATGTGGATGGTATGTTTTGCTAGCAGGTTTGTACATACAGGGTTTTGCTGAGCTAAGGGTAAGATTAGTTCAGTGGCATGTCATGAGGAGTTTGGAGCAGCGGAATTCTTTGACATGGGAGACATGGAGATCATAGGTAGATTTTGTCTCCAGTGGGAGTTGATGTGAATCAGGTGTTGGCGAGGTTCAGGATGGAGAGCTGGAGCACACTAAGGGCTGGACAGGTACAGTGTCTGAAATCACATGAGGTCCAGTAAAGACCTAAGTTTTCCCATCCAGTGGGAGCTGTCAGAGAGTTAGGAGTCAATTCGGGGAAGTGGGTTCTCAGGTATTTGAGAGGGACCAGCAGCAGGTGTTGCTATGTAGGGTCAGGACTTCACTACAGGTTGTTATAGGTTTGGATGTGGCAGGGTGCTCGGATGATAGGAGGTACACCATGGGATGTGTGGTGGGTTGTCTTCAGGATTGATCTTGAAGAGGGATACAAACCAAGAAACAGATTAGATGGAGTACAGGTATAGGTACAGTGTAGTTGTTTATCTCCAAGTGGGAGATTGTTAGGTTGTGGAGCTAAAAGCTTCACTGATGCAGACACGGAGACGGAGGAGGTTGCGGGAGAGTTGCAGAATGTTACTGTCACCGGCGTCGGTTAGGCCAACCGACGTTGGCAGGTTGAGGCAGGCAAGGTAACCGACATCGGTCAGGAGTCGGCTGACGTCGGCACCCCCCAGGCAGACAGGGACCGTTGTCGGTCACCTGTGTGGTTCGACTGCGAGTATATTACGGGCAGTGGGTTCACGAACCAAGTGTTTGCATGATCAGGGCTAATTACAGACTGAGGGCTGTGGATCTAATTATTGTTAGATGTCTAATTATTGTTTGGATGAGATCTATATAATAGACTCATGGTTGTATTGGAAAAGTGTAGAACTTGGATAATCCAAGTGTGGAGCTTGGAGAGTTCTTCCCATGGAGGAATCAAGTAGGATTCCCCATGCTTGTGCTAGGGAGTAAGAGAGCAAATAGCTCCTTCAGAGAGAGGTAGAGCAATGGTGCATTCCTCCTAGGTGCCACAGTACCAGGCGTGTTGGTGCTGGATTGGAGAGCCAGTAGGGTTCTTCAGGTATGTATGATCTTGGTCATCAGGTGAGCATGGCCGCTTATAGGAGATCTACATGGTAAGTAAGATCATTGATCTGCAGGTGTGTGTGTGTGTGTGCAAGGTCGAGGTTCACAGGTGTGCAGAACCATGTATTGATCTTAGGTTGGAGATCAGATAGGATAGCAACACAACAGGGAGCAGAATCAGGCAGGATCTACTTGGAGTACGGTGTGTACTCACAGTGATGTACGTGGAGTACATGGAGAGCTAAGAGGAAAGCATGGCAGTTCCTTCCATAAGTATGGTTTGTTGGACAGCAGGTTGTTGCAGGTTCATGGGAGATCTACTTGAAGTACGCTGAGTACTTGTGGAGTGCGTGGAGCACTTGTGGTGTGCGTGGAGCACAGGAGGTGAACACCAACTCTGTGTTTGAGTTGTGTGTTGGGACCTGAGAGAGAGAGCTTTGAGGAGAGAACTACTGTTCACTTGAGGTGTGGGAATCCTCTGTAAGGTGGTGGAGAAGAGGTGGCATCTTCTTTATTGTATTCTTTTCTGTAAGAGTTATTAATACAAGTTGTGTATTATCTCTCATATCATGTGTTATTCTGAATTCTAGTTACTTGTTGAATCTGGTTATTTCCACATATTAAGTTGCTTGGTTTGGTAATCAATTGTGTGCTCTTTCTGAGGAGCCCGATCCTAACAGTGATTTTTTCCTTGTAAAAATATGAGGACTAATTACTCTACTCAATGTTTCCTATAAAATTTATACTAAGATATTGGCAAAAATACTATCCTCATTATTACCCTTGGTGGTGTTGGAGACGCATATTGGGTTTATGGAAGGAATATATCTATTAGATAATATTAGTAAAAGTTGGTAAGGTATGCATTGGGTTAGATATTCTCATCAATATATTGGGATTATTCTTTAGGATTTTAAAAATTTTGATGATAGAATAGAGAGGCCTTTTATTGAAAGAATGCTTAGAGCATTTGGTTATTAGGAAAGGATTTGTAGAATGATTTTAGTTTTAATCAAATATGACTCTACACTTTTGAGGTAAATGGGGGAATCACATAATATTTCCCCCTAAAAATATCCATTAGACAAGTTTTCACCTTTCTATTTTCATATTTATCATGGTGGTTGAAGCACTACACTATTTCATGAGGGCAGATGTTATAGACCCCTAGTAAGAGGTATCTAACTTCCAAATAAAATGTAAATGATTGATGTACTATTTGTTGATGATTCAACATTGATATCTATGTTTTAAAAAGATAATCTAATACAAGTGAGATCCAAACTTAATATTTATTTTCTAGCCTTTGGTTCCAAGATTGTTTATCATATGTCTTGTATGATAGGATGGAAGGAGAACCAACTAGACTGGCTTGTTGAATTTATGTGGGACTATAAGGGCCTTAACTAGCTAGTTAGATATTTGGGAGTTTCATTTTCCATTGCTCTTTATCTCAAATAGATGTGGGATTGGTTTTACACCAAAGTAAACAATAAAATTAAAAAGTGGTAATATTATCTTCTTTCACTCCCTTATAGAATTTAGGTTTGTCAGTTAATTCTTTGATCTTACAGTTTATATTACGCTTATTGATAGTTATTTAAAAAAAATAAAATTAACTTATTGCTAAAATTATTAGACTTTTTATGGTTAGATGGCAAGGGGAATATAAAAATACATGTAGTTTCTTATAATTTTTGTTGTAAACCATGAGAAATTGGAGGTCTTGGTCTAAAGTACCTATTCGTTCAACTTATTACTTTAGCGATTAAATGGATCATCAAGGCTTTCAAGGGGAATGAGCATTAGAGTTTTTTGGTAAGAAATAACATTTTAAGGAATTTTCTAAAGGTAAAGTAGGTTTGAAAGGCTTACATATTTATAACTTTCTTCTTGGCCCTTATTGTATTAAAGTTTTTGTTTCTCCTATTTTTACATCCATTTGGAAGGCTTGGGACCTTGTGAAACACCTTGTCACTATAAATAATGTATTTAGTTTGATGGGATATTTTTTTCAAGTGTATAAATATATATGGTGGAACATTTTCCTCTATAATCATCATCTTTCCCTTATCAAATAGTGTTCCACCTTGGAATGGTTTAAGAAATGTCTAAAGTATTTTAAATACCTCTATGGTCGTGAGGGTTAGGCCTACTTGGACATCATTAAACACAAATATCACATTCGTACAACCCAATGTAGGACTTACTTTATGGTGATAAAATAACTAAGGGATAATATCACATTCGTACAACCCAATGTAGGACTTACTTTATGGTGTGTATGAATTTTGAATGATTCTTAAATTATTATTTATTGAAAACTTTGGCCAAATTAATGTTAAGTGAGACATTATCATTTAATTAGTATGATCTACATGTTTGTGTGATATCTTGAGTAGAATGGGTTTTTATGATACACTACATGTTTAGTTTCAGAAATCATACAACACACAGGTACTAGCTTATCTCACTAGATTTTTGTACCATTACTATCTACTCATCCGTGAAGGGAGGGCCACTCCCTTATGGGATTAGTGTAAGGGATCATTGGTTTGTGGTTGGTGTGGAAAATCTCTTAGATAATGCTCTCCCTCCCCATAATAGTACTATTTTTGAGATGACCCTTGAGATTACGATAGATATTAGAGTTCGAGGAACTTATGCTCAAGGGAGCCACATATCTTATATTTGTACATTGTATTGTATTTATTATTGAAACGTTATCATGATGAGTTGTAATTACTTATTTATTATATATTAAAAATAATGGTTGTATGCTTGTACCATCCATGGTTGGATATTTATAATTACTTACTTTAAATAATTATGATGTGTTTTTTATGATGATAATGATTAGTGATGTATGATGTACTTCATTTATAGCTATCACACATAGAGTATTTTTTATAATCACCAATTATATTATGATGGTTTAATCTATTTAATGTATATGTTGTTTAAATTTACAAAAATCACATATTTTTAGGTAGATCCTAGTGGGGATGTTACATAATACGTAATGCATTAAAACAAATTTAGTAAATTAGTTAGGCCAATAGTGTCAACTAACATAGTGTAGGGGATCGTTGGTTCATAGTTGGCGTAGAAAATCTCTTAGATAATGCTCTCCCTCCCCACAATAGTACTATTTTTTAGATGACACTTGAAATTACCATAGATACTAGAGTCCAAGGAACTTATGCTCAAGGGAGCCATGTATCTTATATATGTACATTGTATTGTATTAACTATTGAAACATTATCATGATGAGTTTTAATTAATTATTTATTATACATTAACAATACTGGTTGTATGCTTGTACCAGCCATGGCTAGATATTTATAATTACTTACTTTAAACAATTATTATGTTTTTCTTATGATGATAGTGATTAGTGATGTATGATGTACTTAATTTATAGCTATCACACATAGAGTATTTTTAATAATCACCAATTATATTATGATGGTTTAATCTATTTAACGTATATGTTATTTAAATTTAAAAAAATCACATATTTCTAGGTAGATCCTAGTGGGGATGTTACATAATAGGCAATGCATTGAAACAAATTTAGTAAATTAGTTGGGCCAATAGTGTCAACTAACATAGTGGAAGAGAAAATTATAAATGCTAATTGGAAATGACCATCAATGACAACTTAAAACAACAATTTTTAGCAGAATGCATTAGCCAATATTTTAAAACAACTTAAAGTTTTAAAAAAAATTAAGACAAGAAATTTTGTGTCACATAAATTTCATTAATAAATTTTCATGGGACTAGGATTGGGACTTGGTAGTTTTTACTTGTTAACTTTTTTGTCTATTCACCTTATTGAGTGTAAATTTCCAATCTTGATTCTCATTATAAATTAGTATTATAAATATATAAAACCAATTTGACTGTAATTACCAATCTCACAGTAGATTTGTGTGTGTGTGTGTGTGTGTGTGTGTGTGTGTGTGTGTGTGTGTGTGTGTGTGTGTGTGTGTGTGTGTGTGTGTGTGTGTGTGTGTGTGTGTGTGTGTTTTTGTGTGTGTATGTAATTTAATACTATTATATATATATTTAAATACATAATTCAAAGGGAGATTGGTCTCATAAAAACTAAACAATATAACTCATTTATTTTTATTATAAGGCAAAGTATATGCTTATTACATCAATGTTTTTATACTACTATATTTTGATGGCCATTATGTACTTAAATTATAAAGTTATTAGTAGTCAACACTTTTAGAAGAATAATATTTTAAATTTTGGAAATGATTTTAAAACATTACCATTATAAATTAATAAAACATAATGTTTTTTTATTGGGATTATAAATGATTTTGGAGATGATGTTAAATTCTAATCTTAATACTAATCCTAATATTACACTATAATATGTGGGAATTATTAATTTTATACTTTTAATTTTTATTTTAATTTTTTCATTAAGCATGTATAAATTCTGAGAAAATGGCTTCTATTAGTCACCATAAGGACCATAAAACTATCAATTGATGAATTTCATATCCCTCGAGATTCTAATAAACAATATCAGTCCATAAATGAAGACTTTGATGTTCATATGCATGAAGAGAACTATGAATTAGATGGAGAATAGATTTGAGAAGAGGAAAAAACATCAAATAAATAGAAATGAACATTAAAGTCCAAATTGAAAAAAATATTTTCATGGGATTATGCTATAAAAGAATACAATAGTGTTAAAAAGATAAAATGTTCTTGTTGTGTAAAATATAAGAGAGAGACTATATTTAATAAATATGCAAGTAACACCCTTCAAGTCAACATCAAAGAATGCATGAAAAAATCAAAGCCTCATAAATTTGTTTTCCAACTTTTGGAGGGAGACAACAAACAAAATAATATTCCACTTAACAAACATGTAGAACTAATGGTAGGATCTCAAAAGGAGATAATCATATTTGTGATTAAAAAAATATTTACTTTGTTTCCATACATGATTTACCTGTAGAAGTCTATAAGCCAATTTATGACTTGAAAAGATACAAAGGAACTCCACACATGCCTCTAACAGATGAATAATATACATATACAAATACCACATCTTGAAAAGAGTTTCTACAATATGAAAAGGAGGAATATTTGAAAAAGTTAAAACATGAGATTTTTCTTAGTCCATTTTACTCAATTATAGTTAATGAAAGTAATGATTAGACTATAGAAAAGCATTTCATAGTTTACATTACATATTTGACAAATGAAGGAAGATTTAAGTGTGTAACAAAATTTATATGCCTCCTTAAAATAAAGGATGGAACAACTCAATCTATGTATGATGTCATGATAAATCTTTTAGTAGAGATGATTTTATCCTTGATGAAGTTAGTTAGATTTAGATTTGATGGGGATTTTACAATGGTATTATTGAAGGTTTATATACTAAGATTTTTTGAGATACTCCTTAATTAATAGATATACATTACATATCTCATTGACAATAATTAATAGTAAATGATGCTTCATCTTATTTTTTAGAGCTATAATTTATTGAAAAATTTGCAAACAATTTTTTTTCATGGCTCAGAAAATTTGTTAAAAAACATGGAGCATTAAGAAATCTAATGGATTCATTTCAAATCAATTGGTTAGGGGTGTTGTAAATTCATCAAATTAGGTGGGGATCTAGAGGAAAGGTCATGGAAAGGCTTGTAAAACTCATGCTTATTTTGTTGAGAGAACGTGAGTTAGAGGATAAAAAATGTATGATTTGGAAAGAAAATTTCAAGTATAATTTTTCATCCATTTACTTGTAGATGTGATTATTGAGTTAAATAAGTTGAATACAATGTTTCAAGATGACCATGTTGACATTAATTCTATTTTCACTACCTTAAATATTACTATTGACACGATTCGTAGGAGATTTCAAAGAGATATATTTAGGTCAGGTATAATACATATTTTATATTTTTAAATAGAGCATGAGGAGGAACTGTTGAATTTTTAGATGGAGAAGGTACAATACATATACATCCATTGAAATTTTAGAGCTTACATAACTCATTAAGATAAGGGACATTAGAAGATTGCATTGAATTGGTAAATAATTTTATAGTGAAGCTTATTGACTCTCTAGATGTAAGATTCACATATTTATCTATATTTAATGGTGCCAAGTTTTTCAATCCTCATAATTATTAGGATGAGGTGTATGATAGAGACCATCAAAAAAAATATGGTTAACATGTTTATGTGAAAAAAATAGCATTAGGAACTAGCCTATTGTAGATACTATCAAATGTTTGGGTGAGATGGATTAATTTATTTGTAGCATTTATAAATCATACCCAAAAAATATATATGTTTGGATCATGGGATATTTGTGGAGGTGAAGTTGAATAGTTTGAAGCGATTCCATTTTTAATGCATCAATGGAAATCTATTCTTGTTATTCCAATGAGCACAAAAATATGTGAAATAGGTTTCTCAAAGTTAAATAGTAAAAAAAATGGTGACCAATCTAGACTTTCTTTGAAAACATTGGATATGTTAATGTTTCCTTCCCTTTGTGCACCTCATGCTCTAAATGAGGTAGATTGGAATGCTATTTATGATTAATGGAAGAATATAAAAGTGCAAAGGTCTCTTCCTCTACACCAATAAATCCTTTACTACAATAGTTTAGAATAGAAGAATAGAAGAAAACAAAAACTTATCAATAGTTATACTATCAAAAGGAAATTTCTGAATAGAATTTGATCCTAGCAGTATATGTTAAATACATATATATTTTATTTTTATGTGTTTTAATTGTTATTCAAAAAAATTGAATAAAAGCTTCTATAATTCATACTTTTAGTGATCATCATTCTATAAGTGAAGTGAAAATTTATTGGAATTGATTTTAATATTAATAAAGACTGTGTATAAACATTAATACAACATTACATTTGTATATGTTTTATTATTGGACTATGAATAAGTATTAAAAATTCCCTTCTTGTAGGATTGGGTGAAAACGTAATAGTAATGAGCTAGGTTGGTCTTGGAAGTTTTTTTTGCACTGGCAAACTTGGTGTATATAGGTAAAAACAAAATCATGACATTATTTTTTATCATGTTTTTGGTTTTAGTTGTATGATCCAAGTTGGATACTACATTATTATTTCCATATCTAAATGATGGTTTGGGTGGGTAGGAATACCCACTAATGGATGGACTCATTAGGTGCATGGACTGGGTCTTGACATATGGAGGAATTATCATAAAATGAACTAGTTGGATATGGAAGTTATGAATATTAGAGTTGATATTATAAGTGTAACATTGCATAGTTATATTTTACCTGACCTAGTTCTATGATTTAAATGTTTTATTTTAGATCATCCTTGGAAAAAAGTAGTACATTTAATTTGTATAAAGTGAGATGTTATGAATGATGATTGTTGTGACTTGTTTCCTTTTGTTGTCATATATATACTAATTTATTGTGAGAATGGTAATTATAGTGCAATTGGTTTTATATATTTCTAATAATTCAACAATAAGAGCATTAGTAGTACCAATTCATAGTCAAATAATAAAACATATATAAATGTAAACATTGTATTAATGATTATAAAAAAAATTAAATAATATTTTTATATATTTGTAAGACTAATTCTTAGAGAGATTAATGTTGGTAATTATAGTGAGATTAAAATTGGACATATAATAATAATAATAATAATAATAATAATAATAATAATAATAATAATTTACTGTGACATTGATAATTACAGTGACATTGGTTTTATATACTTATAATACTAATTCAACAAGAAGGGCATTAGCAGTATCTATTCATTGTCTAGTAATAAAACATCTAAATGTAAACATTGTATTAATAATTGTAAACAATTTTAAATTTATAATTTGGTAATTATAGTGAACTGTGAGATTAGTATTTTGAAAATCTAGTAATTATAGTGAACTATGAGGCTAGTAATTTGGTAATTACAGTGAACATTGAGATTGGTTTTATATATTTATAATACTAAGTTATAGTGAGAATAAAGATTGGTAATTTGATAATTTACACTCAAGAAGGTTAACGAATTGTGGAAAAACAAGTTAACAACTACCCACTCCGAGTTCTAGGAAATTCCATTAATGGCATTTATGTGACATAAAATTCTAACTCCTAGTCCCACATTTTTGCTAAAAATTGTTTAAAATTTTTGGCTAAGGCATTTTACGAAAACTTGTTGTTGTAACTTGTCTATATATATTCAAATATATAAATTTTTATGATACTAATATCACTTTAAATATATATAATGTTTCATTTATACATATATTTATAAGACTAAAAATTTCAAAATATTTAGTTTATATTTTACTTTATTTTTGACATTAAATATTTATATGTTATTTAAAACTATTTATAATCATTAATACAACATTTATATTTATATTTGTTTTATTATTAGACTATGAATAGGTACTATTAATTACCTTCTTGTTGGATTGGGTGTAGATGCAACAATAATAAACTATGTTGGTCTTGTAAGTTTGTTACATACTAGCAAAGGTGATGTGTATAAGTAAAAACAAAAGTATGGTGATATTCTGCATCATGCTTTTGGTTTTAGTTGTATACTCCAAGTTGGATACTACATTCCTACATCCATCTAAAACCAATGGTTGGGGTGGATAAGGATACCAAATAATGGATGGGCTTAGTAGGTGCATGGACTGAGTCTTGGCATATAGACTAATTACCTTGAAATGAACGCACTAGATATGGAAGTTATGAATATTTGAGTTGATATCGTAAGTGTAACATTACATATTTCTATTTTATTCAACCCAATTTTGTGATTTGAATGTTTTATTTTAGCTTGTCATTGGAAAATAGAAGTATATTTGATTTGAAATAATAATATATTATAAATTATGATTGTTGAACCCTTTTGGGTGAGTGTTATAATTTCATTGAATAAATTCTATAGATTGCATTTCTAAAATTTTATTAAGTATTTTATTTTTGTGTTTGAATCTTTCCCCAACAAATTAAAATTGAAGCTTCTATAGTTCATACTTTTAGTGACACATGTAATATATTTATTGTTGTCAATCAAAGGGAAACTAAATTTAATCTTATCAATTAAAGGGCAATGAAACTTACACTTAACAATCAAAGGGAAACTAGTTTTTACAACTTTTCATCATCGAAGGGCTATATGAATAAATACCCTTTAGCTTGAAATTAAGGCCAGACCTTCAAATTTGACCACTGATGATAAATTTGTGAAAGGTTGCAAAGTGTGATGTACAGTGATGATGACCCTTTAAGTCGTGAATAGTTTTTTATTTGAGGAAGCCATTAAATTTTCATGTTTAGTTGTAAAACATCGACCTACACAAGGGGGAGAATATTTCAATGTAGGTTTCCATTTATAGAAAGATTCTTTAAAGAATCTACAAAAATTATGTCGGTCAAATTTGGGAAAAGTTTGAATAAAACTAAATTAAGAGTGGAAAATAATCAATGAATAATATAAGGAGCCAGAGGTCAATAAACGTGATGAATTAGTCACCACATTTATGATTCTTCTATATTTAATATTATTATATAAAAACATTTAATATTTTTATTTATTAAATAATTTTTAATCAATTTTTATTTTTGGTTTGTTTTTTTGTTTGATTTAAAATATCAAAATTTTATTATTTTTATTTATTAAATAATTTTTAATCAAATTTTATTTTTGATTTGTTTGTTTGTTTGATTATTTGATATTTTATAATGTTATGATTTATATCATATATAATATTTTTATTATTTATTTAGCTCAATAGAGATATGTATATATTTTAGTGGTTTATAATGTGTGTGTGTGTGTGTGTGTGTGTGACAAAAAAAATCCTCAACACATAGTTAGAGAGCATATATTCAGTAATGAAACCATCCAAAAATAGATTCAAAACAAAGGGTATGGAATAAAACCATCTATATGTTGTTAAGGTTTGATAAACTATAATTTAACCAATAATAATCACATAAATTAAGGGAAATGACAAGGTGTTAAAGTTTTAAATGGTACATCAATAAATGAAAAAATATTATGGGACATTATTAAAATTGTGACTTAGTTACATGTTTTTGTGTAACAATATTGTATATATTTGATATTAATCCTAGGGGTCTTAGGTAGCTTTTGTCTTGTTATAATATGTTTAATTTATATTCCTATATAAATAGGAAAGGTCATTTGGGTATGTGAAGAGAATAACCATTTCATGGATTATTTATTTTATTGTTTTTTTCATTTCAATTTGAATCATGAAATGAAGTTTTGACTTGACTCAAACTTGTTTCATTGCCATTCTGAATAATATATCTAGCCTAGCATTAGTATCAAAGCTATAGATCTAATTTATCAAAATTTCCATTCTTTTTTCCATTATTCTAGAAATACAACCAGTTTACTATTTTTCCTTTCTAATAGCTTGTTTTTTATTGTGTATAGGGAGTGTATCACCTTTTTAAGGAAGTATATTAATTATTTAGTGATTCAGCTAGAATAAAAGACATTTTTATTCATCCTGTCAACCTAATGTGGTGTTGCAATTGAGACAAGGGTGTGTAGGATCGATGGACTATGCATTGCTATAAAAAATGTGGTTTATATGTTCAAACCTACACTTTATTACTTATAGTAGAATAAATGCATTTTGGTTTGTTTATTGATATTTATCTCTGGATTAGTTATGTTTTCACTATGTAAGTATCCAATGCCTCATATATTCTATCTATTATTTTGGGCTCTTTGACCCACATTTTTCATCAAGGGTTGTGTGGCATTGTTTTTGTGCAATTCTATATTGTTTCTAACAAATTAATATAATTATCTACCTTTTTTGATAATGCAGATGTATATTATTTTATCTTTGGTGTATTAGCAGTCCTACGAAGGATGTGATAACTCCAAAATTCATTATTTTCTTCTTATAAGGTCATGGTATATTCATTGGAGTATATTTTAAAATATTCTCATCTTTCAAAAAGTGACAAAGGAGTTGAGATAAGTTAATTTAATAAAAAAAATTGCCTTCAAAAGTAAAGATAATTGAATTTTTTGAAATAGAAGTCAAGATAACTCAATATATGAATAGAGATACATATAATATCATTTTTTTGAAATTAATTTTCATTAATAGTCATTTTATATAGTTACTCTAGATAATAATTTGACATAAAATATCAATTAAAGGAGAAATATTGAGAGATACGTTTTTATCCATTCACTTCTATAAAAAAATGTTGATATGAAAATTAATAAAAGATAAGTACATGAAGTATGAGCTTTCATTATTAATATGGTTTTAATGATATAATGTTTTTTATGCATAACTTAGGTACCACATACTACTCTTCCCTCATGTACCTTAATGCTTCTTTCATGTACTATCGAGCATAAAGAAATGGTGAGTTTTTTCCATGTACCAAAAAATATAATGGAAGGTATGGAATAGAGAGGTTTTGTATATTGGTTTGGTTTTATATAGAAAAAGGGGATAATTTAGAGTGATAAGGAACTAATATGTTTGTTTCACAAAGTCAGGACATAAAACTCAAATAATCCATTCAATAAAATTAATCATTACCACAACATTAATAGACAAAGACAGTATATTAGAATGATTTTGATAAATATATAACACTCTCATATTCAATGATCTATGGTTTGATATTTGCGACATAGAAACATAGCTAGTTGAGATAATAGTGAATGCAAAAAATATTTAGACATGGAAGCTGACAAACTAGAAAACATTGGCCTTAATAAGGTCCTCACTTGATAGAGATGTGTTTCAATGTATTTAGGGGTGAAATAATCCATGGTAAGTATTTCAAAAATTTAAATAACTATATGATCCCCACTCATAATTAAAATTTATTCAGTTTTAGTTGAAGATGTTCAACCCCAAGTTGAAAGATGGTGATGTGATGAGAGTGACTGCAATAATTTGTGAAATAAAGCATGACATGGATGCAATGGTGTCAAATTTAACATCTATATTACTGTATAAATAAAATCCCTTCTTTCAAACTATTCAATCTTATTGGATCATCTACAAGCAATCAATCATTTGAATACTTTCACATTTGACCAATTGGTTGAACATGTGGCAGGATGAGAAAAGGCCTTTGGAATAAAAATTGATTCCACAAGAAAAAGTGTGTGTTATGTAAAGGGAAATTATTCTAAAACATCCAATAAATCTACACCTTCCGAAATTTCAGGCAACAATAAGTACAAGATGAAAAAAATGGAAAATGTAACAAAAATGAAATTCAAGATGGTCAAAATAAAAAATATAATGATAAAAAAAACCTCTACTATGAAAAATGTGACAAAAATGAATCCATGAGAATCATAAATGCATAAAACAATGGGATAAAATTAAAAAATAAAGATAAAAAATCAAATAAACAAATGAAAGAGTTAAACTTTATTCAATTCACCAGTGAATTTGTTTTAGTATAGATGATAAAGTAAACAATGTTTCAATCAGTTCATCATGGGATGATGCTTGGGTTATTTATATTGGTCCCACTCTACATATGAATTTTCAAAAATTATAATTTAACGAGTTCATTGAATAAATTTTTGTTTTATTATACATTGCAGATAGATCAAGTCTACAACCATAAGGAAAAGGTATGATACAACTAAAGTGTCTAGGGCTTCCTAATTTTAAACTCCAAAATCTTATATACATTCCTAAATTGAAGTTAAACATGTTTTCCCTAGTGATCATTAGGAAACAAGGCTATTCCATCATGTTGGATAATGATGACATCACTATCAGAAAGAAATGTGACAATGTAGTCTTAACTAGATATGGGGAAGGATAACTACTAAAACTTAGGGTTGAGACACAAATTTTAAGAAAGCGTGTTCATCTAATTTAAGATGTGATGCCTCCAAATATGTTTTATCATGATATGTTTAGGCATACTTAATATAACAACATTCATTTATTTTAAAAATAATATTGTTGCGAGAATGCCTACCTTACCAAAAAATTAAAATAAAAAGTGTGAATATTGAAATGTAGGTTTCCACTTATATAAATCTTCTTTAAAGAATCTATATAAATTGATAGCAGGTTTGTAAATATCAGGAGTGGGTGGTTGAAATTAATAGATTATATCGATCAAATATGGCAAGAGTTTGAATAAAACATAAATGAGAGGAAAATGATCAATGAATAATATCAATGGCCATCTATTAATAAACATGATGTATTCATACATATATTTATGGTTCTTATTTACTAAACATTATGAAATTAGAATTTAAATATTTTTGTTTGTTAAATATTTGTTAATTAATTTTAATTTCATTTTATTTATGTTTTATTTGTTTGGTGTGTTTATGGTGTTATGATTAAATCATGCTTAATATATTTAACACTTATTTAGGTTGACATAAATGTGTATATATTTTTATGGTTGATAAAAAAACATCTTTATCCCAAACAAAGAGTATTCCTCAACATATGCTAGGAAGCACACATTTGCTAACAAAATAACCCATAAATAGATTCAAAAAAATGGTAAAGGAATAAAACCATCTATATGTTGCTAATGTTTGATAAACTATAGCTGATTAATATTAACCAAATATATAAAATAAAATGATAAGGTGAGAAGGTTTTTAATAGTTTGAAATGGTACATGAATAAATAAACAAAAATTATGGTACATTGTTAAGGTTGTGACTTAGTTACATGTTTCTATGTAACAATATTGTACATATTTTTTATTAATCCTAAGTGTCATAGGTAAATTTTGTCTTTTTCCAATATGTTTAATTTCCATTCCTGTAGGAATAAGAAGGGTCATTTGGTAAGGTGAATTGAACAACCATTTCTTGGCTTATTTATTATATTGTTTTGCTCAGTTTAATTGGAATTGCAAAATGCAATTTTGGAGTGTAAAATTTGTTTCTTTGTCATTTTGAATAATATATCCATCATGACATTGGTATCAAACCCAAATATTTAATTTATCAAAATTTTATTCTTCTGTCCATTATTCTAGTCATACAGCCTGCATGTTATTGATCTCTTTTAATAGTTTGTGTTTGACTAGTATAGGTAGCATATCACCTTTTTGAAGAGGTGTATTTATTTTTTGGTGATTCAACTGGAATAAAGGGAATTTCATTCATGTGATCCCTATTGTGGTGTTACAAATGAAATAAGGGTGTGTTGGCTCGATGTGCTACATGCTACTACAAATAAATGTATTTTATGTGTTCAAACCTCCACGTTATTATTGATAATAGATTAAGTACACTTTAGTTTATTTATCAATTGATTTTTATGTCTTGATTATCTGCATTATGAATGTGTAAAGTCTAATTATATGATGTTTTTAATATTTTGACTATTGTTCTAGGCTCCTTGACCTACATTTTCTCATTAATCATTGTGTGGCACTATTATTGTGCAATTATATATATATTTGACAAACTCCTATCATTCTCATCCTTTTTTGATAACATAGATATATATTATTTTTTCTTTGGCATATTGGTATCAAAAATCAGATGCCACAACTCTAAAATTCATTCCTTGTTTCCTATAAGAGCGTGGTATATTTGGAAAGTTTGTCATCTTATATAAAGTGAAAAATGAGATGAGATAATTCAATTTGTTTAATTTTTTAGCTTCAAAAGTCAAGACAAATCAATTTTTGTAACATAAGTCAAGTCAATATTGTAATAGAGATACATAAAATAACATTATTTTTTAACGAAAATTTCATTAATAATCATTTTATAAAGCTACTCTAAATCATAACTTGATGAAAAATAATCAAATTGTGAAAATAAAGGATAAATAAGGAGATCCACTCTTTTACCCACTCACTTCTGTTGAAAAAGTTAATCCAAAAACCAAGAAAATTTGAATATATCATTAAGTATGAGGTTTGTTGTTAAGCCAATATTAACGATAGGGTGAATATTTTTAATGTGCCATTTAAGTAACATGTAACACTTTACTCTCACATGACAAAAAACTTCTTTCATGTACTACCAACTATAAACAAAGGGCCAACTTCTTCCATGCACTGATGGGTATACAAGAAGTGAGGGTACATAGAGTGGTTTTGTATATCATTATCATGTTATATATAAAAGGGGAAAATTTGGAGTGATAAAGAAAATTTTTGGGGTTTCAAAAAATCAAAACACAAAACTCAAACAATGCATTCAATCAAATCAATTATTGAAATAACATTGACCCACAAATAATGTTAGTTAGAATGGTCTTGAGAAGTGGAGAACACAATATTATTCAATTATCTATGGTTTGATATTTATGATGGAGATAGAAAACTAATAGAGCCAACATGGCATGGCAAATATATTCAAAAATGAAGGAAAAAATACTAGAAAGCACTGGACTTGGTGAGGGCCTAATTTGTTGGAGATATATTTTGACATATTCAGAGGTGCAATACTCCATGGGAAGCATTTCAAAAATTAAAATAACTATTGATTCCCACTCTACTACAAATTTATGAATTGAAAATCTTAGTGAAGAAATAAAACATGGTAGATTTGTGAAAGGTTTGTAGGTGTGATGTATAATGATGATAAAACTTTAAGTCATGAATAAATTTTTTATTTAAGGCAACCATTAACTTGTCTTTTTTAGTCGTAAAAACCTCAACCTACATGAGGTGGGGGAAGATATTTAAATTCAAGTGTCCAAACTCCATGAGGGGGGATAAGATTGAAATTTAGGTTTCTAATTATAAAAATATTATTTAATGAATCTAAAAAAATACATAGTAGGTATGACAATATCATGTGTGGGTAGTTGAAATTAATAAATTATGTCGATCAAATATGGCAAGACTTTGAATAAATTAGAAATAAGAGAGAGGAGAATAATCAATGAAAAATATCAACATCCATCAGTGAATAAACTTGATGAATTCACCATCAATCAATAAATGTGATAAATTTGTCAATGCATTTATGATTCCTCTTTTCTAAATATTATGAAATTAAAATTTTAATAGTCTTGTTTGTTAAATATTTTTTAATCGAAATTTTATATTTTTATAATTTTTTTGTTTGCTTGGTGTGTTTATGGTGTTATGATTTATATCATGCTTAATATATTTACCATTTTTTATTTCAATGGAGATGTGTATATATCTTGGTGGTTGATAAAAAACATCTTTGCCACAAAGAAATAATATTCATCAACACATAGAGTAGGGTAAACTTAAATGGTGAATATTTATTGCTTCATGAATATTCAAGGTAAACTTAAGTCACCTAAAAATTTGGAATGTAAATTTGTTTCTAGGTCTACTCACCAAAAAATTACAATAATTATGTGGTTAACCATCCAATTCCCCTTATATATAGTAAATATGATTTCATGGGTAACCATCTTATTCTAGTTTCTAAAAAATAACCACCCAAAAATATCCAAAAATCAACCATTAGGAAAATGAAAACATCTATTTGTACCATATTAGCAATCATTCAGTGATATATTAGAAATAAGACAAATCAAATGATTACATCATTCCCAAACTAACCAGTACCACTATCTATCAGTTGCATCTTCCCTTCAACCAAATGACTACAATTTTCTGCAACCAACCAATTGAATCCTTACTATATCTAATCATTTGCTTCTACATTGTATCCAAATGGTTGTATCCTCATTATATTTAAATGCTTTCATCCCTCTGGTGACTATTTGATTAAATCATGATGAAAATCAACCATCTGCATCTTTCATCATGGCATCTGGTGGTAATGCTAAAAGGACATTGAATTATTGATAAATTGAGCATATTTTATTATTTTAGAGGCCCAAAAATCCCATGCAACTATCGTGCAGTACTTATTAATATTATTTTTTAAAAATTTATAGTAAATTTGATTTTAATTGTCAATAATAATATCAAAACACTTTTACATGGGTAAATCATCATTGAAAATGTTTGTATTTCAAAATAAATAATTAATATCCATAACATGGCATTGCCTAATGATTTTATTAGGGACGACATGCCATGAATCAAAGATTCTCCTTTGACTCTCGATGACAATGCTAATGAAACTCAACTAGCATAAGAGATTTCTAGTTCACATCAAACACCAACTTCATTTAAAAATTCCACTAGAAACCTTTGCAAAGTACGAGAAGTAGATACATAATGTTAATGTCTTTTAAGGTCGACCAATCTAAAAATTTTCCCTTCATTGAACTCATAAAGCCTACAAATGGTAATGATATTCCAACAAAATGCAAATGTACAATATGTAATTATAAACTAGAAAAGGAACACAAAATGTGACATAAGTTGGACATAACTGATAAACATTATGGAAAAATATGTGTTAGTGAAGCACTCTAATTGAAAATAAAAAAAGACACATAGATGGAAAAAATACATGATAATGCATGCATGTAAGATATGCACCCAAGTATGAAAATGATCAAAAACATCAAAAATATCATGTTGAAAAAGGGGCAATAACCAAAGGTCAATATGGAAAAATTGTGAAATATAATCTAAAGGTTAAATATATATAGTTATATACTATATACCATAATTTATAAAAGGGCATACCTATTTCTAATTTTTATAATACAATATTTTATTTTAACATAATGGATTTCATGATATTCCACAATCGCATTGGTTAGACAGTAGTTTTATATAAAGGGAAAAATTTCTAGCAATGGTTGAGAAGGAGGATTTGAAATAAAATTTCCAAAATTCACAATTTATCTCACTATCCATAGACGAGGTCACAATAGATGACAACACATCATGGGTTTGCATACATGTTTACACTTTTGATAATTTTTCAAGCCAACCTCATCTATTAGTTTCTCATTAAATGATAGAAATTTTTAATGTTGAAAACCTTCACAAATTGGTTGTATGTAATTTGAGAGATAAAGCTGGGATGGATGATTATGCAATAGCTATCAAGTTGGTATGTGTTGGGACTGATGGTGCATCAGTAATATAGGGGCATATAAATTATCTTTATGTTCGATTTCAAAAAATAGTTTCCCCATATATGATTATGGTTCATTACATGGCTCAGAGGATGAATCTTACATCCAAAATTATTATCATCTTTGGTAACATCACAAAAGTGGAAGAGATCATTCATGACATACATGCTTATATTTCAAGTAGTCTAAAAATATTTTTGGATTTTCAAAATTTTAAAGAGTGACAGATGGTTAATAAATGTTGAAAGATGTTGATATAATATGGATTTTTATGTATGAAATGACATGTAGAATTTTTAAATAATATACATTATAAATAGGTTTTATGTATAAATATCAGAAGGAAGTTGACAAGGCAAAATATTTGTTGTACTATTTAATAGATTTGGAAACATTGTTGACATTATGCAGAATTCTTACAAAAGAGCTTTAGCAACATGGAGTCCTCTTATTAAAAGAGAGGTGATAATAATATAATAACCAATAGTTAGGATGTAAATATTGATATTGAATATGACACTGACATAATAGATTCAAACATCACTTATTATGATCAAGTTTGTCAAGGATTATTTTATCTACATTAGTTAAATAGTTTGATTGTTATTGTAATTATCATGTTTTGAAATCTAATTTCATATCATTTTTTCTATTGTAAAACATTTAAAATATTTAATTCATAAAAATTATTGATAACATCATGATTTGCTTAATATATTTTTTCTAGGCCTTAATCCAATATCCATGAAACATTCACTTTTATGTACTTAGTTCTTCTAATGGGTTAAAATTTATTTGTATTTTTTAAGATGGTATTGCTAAATAAATATTTTTATTACTTTTAAAAACTATAAATTTGATACTTTACCAAAATTTTAATAGTGCATACCTTAAATTATATCTTAAAATTATGAATACTATTGAAGTGAACTTGAAAAAATCAAGGTGGAGCTCTGCAATGGAGAGATGAAAAGTCATCCTCCATTGATGGTTTTTCATGTTGGCTTCTCCCATTCTTAGTCCCCTTTGCTTCCTTGGTTATTGTATGTTTGAATGTGTATTGGTTGTAAAGGGTTCATGGTTAATGCTACTTGGATTTATGATTCTTCATTAATTTTAGTATATTTATTCTTTTTTATTTGTTTTCATGTACAATGCATTGGTAGATTGTCTCACCCTAATCTTGGTTTGCATTAGTTTTGTATTATCTTCCCCTTGATCCATTGATATGTGATGGAGATTGGGGTAAAATAAATTAATGATGGTGGATTATGGAGGAAGGTGACTGAAGTATTATGAACTTTATAGAGTGTCTCATTAATTAAAGTATTAATAGAAATATAGGCCAAAAAATTTCAAGTAATGAATACCCTAAATCAAGTGACCCATAATTTATCACTAAGAAGGGTGGTGAAAAAAGTAGTGACAATAAGAATCTCTCTAGTTAATTTTTATGATAGTAAGAGTTTGATAAGAATTTATAAGTTACATAATTTGTTGTTGGACTGAGCAGCACATCCAAGGATGAAGAAGGATGAGGTAGTGAAGGACAGTATTGTAAGTGCCCTAGTTATAGTAAAACCCTTTTTACACTCCCCAATTTATATATGGAATAAGATATGATTAGGGAAGAATCTTGATTAAAAAATATTGGGGTTTTCTTTATTTATTTGAAAAGAGACACTCTCTCATCAAGGAATTTCTTTGATAATTGGTTAAATTTGATATGGAGCAATAAAATGGGTATTTGTGTTAGTTTATATATAATGTTCAAAAAAATATTTTTTATAGTTATTTTTATAATTCCAACATGCATATACGAGTCATTAAAAAATCCCTATGGAATGCAGGATAGTCATTTTTCAAAGGGGTTCCATGAAATTCTAACATAGAAACTCAAGACTAGTGTTTAAAATGGGTTGACATTGAAAACATCCCCCTCCAATTATGGAATTTTATCTCTTGAGCCATTTGATCCCTAGAGAGGTGTTTAGGGTTGAGGACATAAGATGGTCTTTGGACCACATGGACACATAGGTTATAATCTCCTTCAACCGTCTGGAATCCTTTTTAGAGTCCCTCATTTTTGAAATCAATGAAGGCTCATGCATATACCCTATCAAAGGATTGGGAGTTCTCAATGCACGTTTCTTTTATAAAAAATATGGTCATATGCGGAAACATTTCTCTTTAGTACCCTCTAACAAAAATAGTGATAATGTAGTCCAAATAGGACATAAATTCAAAAACACATAAGTTATATTTAATCCCCTCCTAACTCAAATGAAATACATGGAAAAAATATATAATCCTATCTTTAACATTAAATTTAAGGCAAAACATCCCCTAGTAAGGACCCTAGAGTAAAATTCAGTTCAAACTTAATTGAAAATAAATTAGTTTATCATGATATAGATAGTGGAGAACTTCACCCCATTAGAACTCCTTCTAATGGTATTGGTTTATCAAATTTTTAGCAGGGTAAGTAGACTAATTCTTTGAAACAAACCAAGATACCCTATGAAGTGTTAAATACCCAAAGATGGTTTGATGAGGATATGATTGATATTGTTCCCCTCTCCAAATGGGGACCCTCTATGGCCTTGGATGACCCTTAAGGTTTACAAGAAATTTTTTTGAGGTGATATTGGGGAATGAGATTGATTTTCCTCTTGATAGCCTTTTTGAGTAGGCTGAGCACCTAATGGACATATCCCCCAATCAAGAGGCATTGAATATATCAGATCATGGTGATGTTTTAAAAGAGATTCCATAAAATCATAATACTAGATATAATTTGACCTCTAAAGGGTATACAAAAGACTAAAATATTTTTATATTTAAAATACATCCCTTGATAGTCCTTTTTCCAAAGATGGAAGGCTGTTAAAAAATTGGGGAAGTGAAGATGGTGATAGTAGTAATAAAAAATTGAATAAGGAGAGTAAAGTTCTTGAATGTTTCTTCATATTGTATCAAAATAAGGGTGGAATTAAGTCCCCTAATAAGACCAGGTAATCCTTAGCATGGTAATGCAGATTGTCAATTGGAATGTAAGGGGATTGAATCCCACTAATGAAACTTATCATCAGGTATTTTAAGTACTCTAGACCTAATCTTGGTTTTCGCCTTCTCCAAGATGTGAAAGCCACCAATACAATCCTTTTCTTCAATTTACGCTATATTTGGCCTAACATGTTCCACTTCTCTACTAGCCACTAAAGAGGTAAAGGGGGTACTTCTATTTTATTTAACTTGATTTGTGGAGATTATATTGTGGAACATGGTGTCTCTCCTTGCAATATGGTGGTCTAGTCTGTTTTCAACAAGCAAGGTAAAATGTTTGTAATTTGTAATATATATGCACCTAATGACTATAGGGAAAGAAAAATACTTTGGAATTGGTTGACATCTAATATGAAGGACATTCTTTAGGTGTTTCGGTGTGATTTTAATATGATTGAAAAAGAGAGGACAAAATGGGAGGATAACCTCACATGTGGAAAGGAAATGAGCTATTTTTTGGTCTAAATTCAAAATATTTCACAAATTGGTAGACCCTTTGAATAAAGGTATGACACAAAGTAAAGGCATTTGGTCCACTTGGTGTAACAAACATGATAGATCTAGAAGGCTATACTCTACACTTGATAGATTTTATTTGAGAAAATATGCCTTTGAGACTAGTCTAGAAGGAGATGATAATGTCTTTTGAGACTAGTCTAGAAGGAGATGGTAATGTCTTCAAGGTTAGTACATTAACTATACTAGACCATCACCCCATTGAGCTCAATTTTAATTTCATAAATGTCAAAAAAGAAGAGAAGGCCACCATGAAAGGACTATATAAACTTAATGTGTCACACCTTGTAGAAAGAGAGTTCTTAGATGGTATTTAGTTGTTGTGGAATGTTAGGAATTTTTCCTTTGACTCAGACTCTAAAATTAATTGTTGGAAAAAATAAATAGACCTATCAATATATATATATATATATATATATATATATATATATATATATATATATATATATATTATGGACAAATTAAAGCCAAGAGGTAAAGGGAATATTTCATAATATCCTAAGAACAAATTATTAGGTTGGATGTTGACTTACAATGTGACCCAGATAATGAATCCTTGTTAGACACATTTTATATTGTTAAGCATAAGTTGAGACAACACTGGGTTTACTATGCTAGGGGTGCCCAAGTCAGACCCAAACTTAATTGTCTCAATCTTGGTGACAAAGGTACGAAATTTTTCTTCCAATTAAGGAATAAGCATAAAAAATATAAAATATAAAAAAATTAATAAGGATGATAAAGTTATAGTAGATAAAGAATATATCTAAAAATAATTATTTTATTTCTACTCAAAAAAATTATTAACTCATGGGTCAAATGATCAGATTGAATATAGTAGGGTGTTGTGTGAAAAGAGTATTCCAACAAAGGTTTCCTTAATTCAATTAGCCTATTTGGATAGTGATATCTCATTGGATGAGGTTATATGTGTGATTGAATCTAAATTTTATAAGGCCCTTGTTATTGATGGATTCATGATAGAATTCTATAAAGACAATAAAGATTGAGAAATAACTAAGTGCCTAGAAGTGTATAAGGAAGCAATTAAGGTGGGATATCTAGGTTTAGAGATCAATAAAGAGTTTATTAAAATCATTCTGAAGGAGGGTGATCTTTTCCTTGTAAAAATATGAGGATTGATTACTCTACTAAATGTTTCCTATAAAATTTATACTAAGATATTGACAAAAATACTATCCTCATTATTACCCTTGATGGTGTTGGAGACCCAGATTGGGTTTGTGGAAGGAAGATATCTATTAGATAATCTTATTAAAATTTGGTAAGGTATGCATTGGGTTAGATATTATCATCAAGATATTGGGATGATTCTTTGGGATTTTAAAAACTCTTATGATAGAATAGAGTGGCCTTTTATTGAAAGAATGCTTAGAGCATTTAGTTATCAAGAAAGGATCTGTAGATTGATTTTAGTTTTAATAAAATATGACTCTACACTTTTGAGGTAAATGGGTGAATCACATAATATTTCCCCTTACAAATATCCATTAGACAAGGTTTCACCTTTCTATTTTCCTATTTGTCATGGTGGTTGATGCACTATGCTATTTTATAATGGCAGATGTTATAGAACCCCTAGTAAGAGGTATCTAACTTCCAAATAAAATTTAAATGATTGATGTACTATTTTTTGATGATTCAAAATTGATCTCTACATTTTATAAAGACAATATAATACAAGAGAGATCCAAACTTAATATATATTGTCTAGCCTTTGGTTCCAAGATTGTCTATCATAAGTCTTATATGATAGGATGGAAGGAAAACCAACTAGACTGGCTTATTGAATCTGTGTGGGACTGTAAGGGCCTTAACTAGCTAGTTAGATATTTGGGAGTTTCATTTTCCATTTCTCTTTATCTCAAATAGATGTGGGAATGGGTGTACACCAAAGTAAAAAATAAAATTAAAAAGTGGCAAGCTCATCTTCTTTCACTCCCTTATAGAATTTAGGTTTGTCAGTTAATTCTTTGATCTTACAATTTATATTACGCTTATTGATAGTTATTTAAAAAAACTCAAATTAACTTATTGCTAAAATTATTAGACTTTTTATGGTTAGATGGAAAGGGGGATATAAAATTACATGTAGTTTCTTAGATGTTTTGTTGTAAAACAAGAGAAATTGGAGGTCTTGGTCTAAAGGACCTATTCATTAAACATATTACTTTAGCGATTAAATGGATCATCAAGGCTTTCAAGGGGAATGAGCATTAGAAATTTTTGGTAAGAAATAAAATTTTAAGAGAATTTTCTAAAGGTAAATTAGGTTTGAAAGGATTACACATTCATAACATTATTCTTGGCCCTTATTCTATTAAATTTGTTGGTTCTCCTATTTTTACATCCATTTGGAAGGCTTGGGACCTTGTGAAACACCTTATCACTATAAATAATGTATTTAGTTTGATGGGATATTTTTGTCAAGGGTATAAATATATATGGTGGAACATTTTCCTCTATAGTCATCATCTTTCCCTTATCATATGGTGTTACACCTTGGAATGGTTCAAGAAATGTCTATAGGATTTTGAATACCTCTATGGTCCTAAGGGTTGGGCCTGATTCGACATCATTAAAAAAATATATCACATTCGTATAACCCAATGTAGGACTTACTTTATGGTGATAAAATCACTAAGGGATAATAACTTAGTGAATCATACTGACAATGATAGTGAATTTTGGGACAATATCAAGTGGATCAAAGATCCTCCCCTTCATGAGTTCAAAAGAAAAATGTTGTATCTTAAACTATCTTACACTCATACCCCTTATAAAATACTTAACTTTGTGTGGATTTTTTATGACTCTTAACATAGTTGGGCCTTTATATTTCAAGAGGTTTGCGATTCATGTTTATAACCAAAAAATACTTGTTTTAGGTGGCTATTGCTTCATAATAACTTGGTTGTTGGATAAGTTCTTGATAAATGTGGTGATTTTCCCCCTTTATATCTTATGTGTAGTGATTTGAAGTCAATTAAACATCTTTTCTTTACTTTTCAATAGCTATTAAGATTTAAAAATGTGTTTGAGTTATTTGGTAAGAAATAAAATTTTAAGAGAATTTCCTAAAGGTAAATTAGGTTTGAAAGGCTTACACATTCATAACATTATTCTTGGCCCTTATTCTATTAAATTTTTTGGTTCTCCTATTTTTACATCCATTTGGAAGGCTTGGGACCTTGTGAAACACCTTATCACTATAAATAATGTATTTAGTTTGATGGGATCTTTTTGTCAAGGGTATAAATATATATGGTGGAACATTTTCCTTTATAGTCATCATCTTTCCCTTATCATATGGTGTTCCACCTTGGAATGGTTCAAGAAATGTATATAGGATTTTTAATACCTCTATGGTCCTAAGGGTTGGGCCTGATTCGACATCATTAAACAAAAATATCACATTCGTATAACCCAATGTAGGACTTACTTTATGGTGATAAAATCACTAAGGGATAATAAATCAGTGAATCATACTGACAATGATAGTGAATTTTGGGACAATATCAAGTGGATCAAAGATCCTCCCCTTCATGAGTTCAAAACAAAAATGTTGTATCTTAAACTATCTTACACTCATACCCATTATCAAATACTTAACTTTGTGTGGATTTTTTATGACTCTTAACATAGTTGGGCCTTTAGATTTCAAGAGGTTTGTGATTGATGTTTATAACCAAAAAATACTTGTTTTAGGTGGCTATTGCTTCATAATAACTTGGTTGTTGGATAAGTTCTTGATAAATGTGGTGATTTTCCCCCTTTATATCTTATGTGTAGTGATGTGAAGTCAATTAAACATCTTTTCTTTACTTTTCAATAGCTATTAAGATTTAAAAATGTGTTTGAGTTATAAACCACTGAGAGGGGGGGGTGAATACGTGGTAGAAAACAATCCAATTCAATTTTAAAACCCTTCAATAACACTTAAGCATTCAATGCAACCATTCATGAATAATTTAAGATGTTTATAACAATGATCAATAGATAATGAAATATTACATGGATAACACAAGATATATGTGGGAAACCCTCTTGGGTAATAAAACCCACTCTCAATCCTATAAACACATGGACTAATTGTCTTATAAGGTAATACAAACGTGAGACTAGTCAAGTCATTCTGACCAAAATTTACTAAAACACATGTTTCATAAGGAACACCTACTCCTAGGATGATCAATTACTTCTGAAAAACTATTGATCAAGTCTTTTTGACCATATTTAGTGAAACATTTGTTTCACAAGGATCACCTACCCCTAAGATGATCAAGTCTTTTTGACCACTTTTTGGTTAATTCCTTCTGACCTAGATGTTGAGTACCTTCTCAACACCTATGAAAGGAACATCTCCTAATCACTCAATGCCTACCAATTTTATGGAGATACAATGTATTTTATCTCTCTTCAACTCTACACATCACATATTCCACACTCTAATAGCCTCTTGAATCAACTACTAAGGTCACATAGACATCATCTATCCTTTACTCATCCTCAGTCTTCAAAACTGTAAGAGAACTATTCTTGACATTAGAAATATAACCTATAGGTCATATACATAGTCACCAAAATAATGTAATCTACAACCAATCCACTAGGAAAACACCCTTTCCTTCACTCATAAACTCTCACACACACCTCTTCTCTTAGGTCTCCAAAGCATAGAAATCACCACATTTGATTTCACCTTTTATAGAGCCTTCATGATTATTATATTCTTATTCAGCCTTTAAACTAGCCTTAACCCTTAATGATTATATCATATGAATACATAGCTCAATGCCATTATCATATGTTCTCCATATCATCTATGGGTCAACCTTAAGAAGCTACATCTTTCAATTAGGTCTTAGTATCCCTTATAGGTCTCATGTTGACCTATTCACCCATTTAGCACTCCATTGAGGAATTTAGAAATAAAGGACCACTTCTAAAAGTATAGTTCCACTCCACATGACCCCTTATACATATTAAAATGATTATAGACATCACGAAAATCCTCTACATATGCTCAATCTACTTAAAATTTAGCCTTGTACATAAGAACACCATGAATGAACAAATAATCAACTTCTAAGGAATTTTTTATATAGAATATGGAATGGTCAAACCTCTAAAGTCCATATAGATAATCTTCAAAGAGTATAAAACACCCTCCAATAGATAATTCATCTCAAAACATCAAAATGCCATTAAAAATAACTCTATTACCCTTCTCAGGTTACTTGTATAGCATGAACAAACACATAGTCAACTTTAGAGATCAATAAATTTCATTGTGGAAATATTTAGAGTTTCAAATGAATATTTTTAGACGCATGTTGAAGTCCTATAAAAATTATTTTATTTTTCAATATAAAATTCCTCATAGATCAAAATTTTTGGATCAAAAACTAGGCATTTGTCTTTCTTTTGTTAAATTCAAATATTTAAATCTAAATGGTCATAGTTATACCTTGATCACTTAGAACACATCTCATGCTCTTCACTCAACTTTCTCAACTCACACCATATATTTTATCTTTAAAATAGATAAAAATTTAAATCTAATTTAATGTTAAACATTTATCACCTTAACCTCATCTCATGCTTCCTTACAACTATGGACAAATGTGCTCCATCAATCTCTACAAATTAACTAGGTCTTTATCTTGCAATGCTCATTGTTAGATCTTTCTCAAAACTCTAAAGATTATGACACTTATAACCCTCACATGCCTTCAAATAAATTTAATGATATTAACTTACACTTGTGCCACTTAGAATTTTCACATGCATTATTGACTCTTTAACTATCCCACACCATTGATCTTTGTTAGTAAGAACTGATGTTCACCATTGATCTTCTGTCAGACTAGCGAACTTGTGACACTTATCACCAACATGTGAAAAATTTAACAAGTTTATTTCATACACACAATTGATATCAATATATATGATTAAGCTCTCACGATTGATCTTCTAGACTAATAACCTCAGACATCAACATGATTTAATTTGATAGTCTCTGGCCCATCATAATCTATAAGTGCAATTTTGAAGATTTATATCTTGATTTATAAATCACTTCAAGACTCCAAATTTTTAGGGTATCTTATTGATACTATATAAAATATATCCATGAACTCCTTTGACCTATGTTGAAATTATAAGTACCATAAATAAATGCTCAAGATTTCTAATTCATCCATATTTGCATGATGTGTAATGGAAAAATAGATAATTATGGGAACATAGTATATCTATTTGAGAAGCAAACTTTTCCCCTTAATAAATTTCACTATGATTAATTTCATGACCTAAAATATTAACCATATTACCTTCTCACAAAGGGGATTCCATCCATATATCAATCTACTCCTGGAACCTTCACACGTGAAATATAACATCATTAATATGCCTACTAAGATTTTTTAGTCACAGAACCAACTATGCCAATATGATCATAATGAATAAATGAATGAGCAACATTCAATTCCATAAGCTCTCCAATCATCCTTGACCTCTAATAGGTCTTATCATATATGCTCAATACTTAGATCCATCCCTAATCATGCAAAAATTAAAGATCAACCAAGCCTACTTCAAGCATATTAGGACAAGCAGACTAAAAACTTTGTCATTGATACTTAGACTATCAAGACACTTCATCCACTCACCTAGACACCTGCATGACATAAATAACAACTATCTAACAATAAATTTTCTATATATTTGGTTTATTATGTTTTATTGTAAAATTACTTGGTTTAATGTTATTTTTGGATATGTTTGTACTAAAAATAAAATCCATCCATTCTTTCACAAATATTCCTTGGTATTTTTTACTGAGATTCTTTGGTGTATATGGAAGCAATCAACCAAGATATTTTTTGATATAGAGATAGGGTACTTATTGAATTCATAGTTGAAGTCATTGTTAATATTATTGTTGTGGAAATTTATCTCAAGTTTAATATCCCACAAATCCAACTAGAATGGTTCCTATAGATATACCTATTAAAGGTGAATTCAAACTATATTTTGGAGACTGGCAAGTACCCCACATTTAGCCCTCACCCTGATTGGGACCTCTCTCATCCCACTACTATGGAGGTGACTCTCTTAGAATATGACTGGTCATATATCAAGGAATCATACTTTAAGAAAGGCAAATACCTAATCTAATCTTGGTTTATTCTTCATAATCATATAATAATGGTACCTAGTACTCAATGTATGCATCAAAAGAATAGATGAAACTTATCATAAGTTTCATCTCATCAAAACTTAACTCTGGAGATAGTTTGACAATTACATAGTAATAGATTTAGATATTGTAGCATTGATGGTAGATAATACCTTATTTTAGCATACTCCTATGGAATGTCTAAGGCCTTCTCAAACATATCTTCAGGGAAAAAAGTAGACATGGAAAAAATTCCATAAGAATGTTCATGAATTGACTAAGAAACTATAAAAAATAGTTAAATCAAGAGCTCTACAGGAGGTAGTTGAGGTCTTGAATTTTGTCAAAGAAAATAGTTGTGGCCCTTTAATGGATAAATTTGAAATATATTTTCCACCAAACTATGTTTTTGAAGATACCATACATAAGGTAACTGAGAATATTGGCAATCAGGACCTAGTTATGAGAATGTGAATAATAATGTTGATAACACGTAGAGTTTGGAAGATTAATTCACCTTGAGGGAGAAACTATCCTACTTAATGTTGTAATTTATATGGATTTATATTTTTTTTTCTATTGATACCTCCTACATGAGGCTATTTATATTTTTGTATCATAAACATTGATTTTTGTTTGGTTACTTGCATATGTCTGCCTATATGGTATAACTTATGTTATTCACCTCTGGGTGATTTAATTTTTTGTTCATGATATTTTAATTTATAAATAAATACTATTGAATTAAAATACCAATACAAAAAAAGTTTACAATCCTATTGAATAAGAATTCCTAATTGAGAATTAATAAGGCCTTATTGAAGCCCAACATCATTATAGTTGAATATAAATCATTTTAAATTGATCATGATTCAAGTGTCGAATAACAACCCAAATATACTTTTATCATTGAATTGGATTAAATTATCATCCAAAAAAATTAATCCAAACTGGTTTCAACTCTGAATCAAATGTTATACTCAATTGATGTCAAAAATATCAATAAACTTTCCATTGAGTAAAGATGTAAACCATAATTATTTCTCAGAATCCACATCCATAATAATTAAATACAAATAAAACATGTTCACTTCCCAAAAAATGAATTCATAACTAAATTAAATGATCAAATGCATAAATAATATTTTCCATTATCTACTAGCATGATTGATTCTAAATATAATACTACTAACAATTAATAAATGTAGCTAAGACTGAAAATGACACAAAATTTCACATGATCATAATTGAACAAGAATAAATCACATCACATTCAAATTGATGCTCAGGTCAAATCTATTTCAAAAAATATTTAAATTCAACTCAACCTTTAATACAATGAAAATCACACCATGTTGTTTGAACTATGTTAACTCATAATATACAACACTAGTATAATCAATTTAATTCATAAAAGAATTAAAATGAACCATAACTCAATAAAATAAGAGTATTTAAAAAAAATAAACTGTTGTTTGATAATTGGAACTCGACATTGTCATTTGAAATTATTATTTAAAACATAACATTGTCTTTTGAAACATAACAAACACTTTAAGAAATAATAAATTATTAAATGGAAAAGTATCAATGTCATATTCTGACAACTCCATATTGTCTATAGTTGGTGGGCTAGGAGGTGAAGAGGTACAATGTGCACTTTGAGCAGGTACACTTGAAACCTGAATAAAATAACTAACAGTGAGGTCCCTACTTTCAATCACCATATATTATTAATCTAGATCAATATGTTGTAAAAATGTTAATCCCTATGCACTAGACACACTACCGAGACATAAACTAGGGACGTTAAAACTTGACAATTGTTGTGTTCCTTTTCTTTATGCTCAAAATGAGATATTTTTCCCCCTTGTGTGAATTTCATTTGGTGGTGGTGGTGGTGGCATTATTTCCCTCATATATTGAGAGTGCCCTAATATATATATATATATATATATATATATATATATATATATATATATATATATATATATATATATATATATATATATATATATATATAGATATATATATATATATATATATATATATATATATATATATATAGATATATATATATATATATATTTAGAAAGGTAAATTAAAAAACAAAACTTAATGCTAATTTCAAATTTAACATTTAGTACTTATAGTTGGAGAGAGTATGTCCTCATCTCTATTATCTTATTCAGAGTCAGAGTGGTGGTTTCAATTGAAAGATGCCTTTTTACCACTATAAATTTAAGGGTTTATTAATTTAATTCAAGTTCAAGGTCACTAGATTCAAATTCAACTACAAAAATTAAAGAAATAAATACCATAATAAAAAAATAAAAAATTATAATGTATTATTTATCATTGAAAATTGAAAGTATGAAAAACTTCATGTGGATATGATTTAGAAGAAAGTCTCAATGTTTGGAAATTCAAAACAAATGAAAAAATTATTTTTCAAACTTATAATATTCATAACCTTCAGGGGAATGATGTCCTTTCTAAGAAGCTTGTCTTCATGTGTTAAATGCATGAAGGCATAACTATAAAAAATAAAGAAATAATATGCTTTAAATCTATAAGAATTTTCTAAGTAAACCTCTTAGGGGATTTATTTTAATGTTAATATATTTTCTTACTAATCAACAAAATTTTTGCTCCTTTTTGGATGAATCAAAGTTGGAATTGATGTTTTTCATAGGTAATACAAGGCCTCATAGTACAAGGCTAGAATAAAATTAGAATAAGTAATTGTAAAACTCTAATTGATTAGGCATAACATAGTTTTAATCTAATCCTACTAAAAATAAACATACACCAGTTAATTATCAAACATGAATGAGTAAAAATAATGTAAAAAATAACCCAAAAGGGAATGTACCATGGTCTTACCTACAAGACTATTCTTTCAAGTAAAACTTGAACAATGGATTTTAAAATGGATCTGATATTTTTTCAACTTGGATCCCCCTTTTAATTTGACAATCTGCAATGAAAGTGAAAAATATGCAATTAGTGAAAAGTGATGACAAATTACAAAACATATAATTTTTAATTTGAAAAATGATGGTATAAATATTAATTGCATCGATCTAAAATTTGTAGGTATACTCCAAATATTTTTTTCCATCATCAGTCAGTATTGCTTTTGTGGTGACATGGTTGGAATTTTGGTGTGGAAGCCATATCAAATTATGTATATATAAAGTTGAGGTAAAAAAATAAAATAATTTAGATTTGAATTGACATTAAACCTTGTATTACTATTAACATAGAAAGACATTAGATATTTTAACAAGATTGTGTTAGTTTCATATTGTGGCATATGAATAATGCCCCCAAAATTACACTTGGGAATCCATTCATTGTATGTATCAAGTTACTATAGTAGTACATATTGTCACTTAGTTTTTCACCCTTGGAAAGGTAGTTTAATCCTTCTCCAAATTGAGTGTAACATGGGATTCCACCTAAACCTTTGGGTTGTCTATAGCAGGTATAGACTTCTTGATTGAAAGGATAGTTCCCTAGATTTATTTATTCAAGCTCATCACTTATGCTACTAACTTGTTGAAATGAAAAGGAATAGAGAAAACAAGAAAATAAAATTAATATAATGTGTTTATGATCCAATTTAATCTCCATAATATTATCATTTAATTAAACTATGAAAGGTGATTCAAAAAATTGACTTCAACATCAAAGGTTTCTCTAACATACGTGTTTCAACATGGAGGTGAGATGTAATGCATATCCCAAGATGAATGAATAAGAGGTATGATTATATACACTATTACCACTCCATATAGTTAAATACATATAAAGACACCAACTGAACTTCATTTGATCTATTAGAGGATAAACTACTTGCATAAAACATGAAATAGTAAGGTAGACACAAGGATAGATGATTATCACTTCTCATTTAACTATGCATAACTTCACATGCTTAGACAAGAAGTTTATAACTCAAAACGAAATTGAAATATTTTATTAAAAGTAAAATATATTACTCAAACTAGTATTGATTTTACATACTAGATGTGGATTCCATTACAAAGCCAAAAGTGGCTACCTATATAGAGAAGTGTGAAAAGAGAGGGGTATAGTAGAATAAGATTGAAAAGTTTCCATGTGAGTTAAAAAAATAAATGGAGTTATGAGATAGTATATATAAACCTACAAGTCCATGTGTCTCACTCTTGAAGAAGATCCAACCTTCCATGTGGCATAGGGGTTACAAATTGGCTTGACACCTTGACTAGCTTCTTGAAAACTACCATTCTTTGCATGAAAGGAGTGAAAAATGAAATTTAAAATAATGAATTAACCATGAAATTATCTCATAAAACTCAATGGACACTTTACATGCCTTAATAAACTCCTATGATCTGAAATTTCATCATTCATGTGCCTAGGTGTTTTGCGACTCTTCATTTCCCATGCCCAACTTGGTCAAAGTTGCCTAAAACTCAATTTAACATTATTAAAGTTAACCTATCTCCATTAATGGTCTTAAAATATTTTTTTAGGATAGATAAAACCATTTTGGTTCCTACAAGAACTCCGAAGAACTCACTTCGCTCCTCAAGCCCTCACTAGCCCTACTTCCCTTGTAACCCTAAAAACCTGTAAACCTTATTATGTAGTAAAATATATGGAGGGTAATTAAAAACCAATGAAATATTATATGAACCATTATTTCATTACATATCCATGTAAATTTTCATCTTAAAACTCTGAGTGGAAGCTCATTTTTCTGCCTCTCTTTCCTCAATTAGGCTTCAATTAGGCCTCCTTGCCTATACTCTTATTTTTTTATCCAAACATGTGCCACACATGTTAAATAACCCAAAATAATTTGAATCAATTTACATATACTATCACCATCCTTAATTTCAATTTATGGGTCATTGGACCTTGTCGAAGTATGTAAACCATGAAATGGCCGTACCACCTAGTCTCATTCTAGGTCTATTTGAGATTACCTTAGAAAATGGACCTTGTTTTATAACTTAAAAAATAAAATGTAAATTATTTTGGGATTTATTAGTTAGTAAACATCCCAAATTACCTCATACAATTATTGATAAGTTATCCCCTTCTCAGAACACCTACAAAACACCAAAAACACATAAAATAAAGAATTCGTGGTAATTTGTATAAGTTACATCATAATAAAAGTAGATGTTTAGAACCTAATTGGAGTCCTAAAAAACATAAAATATCATTAAGGAGAAATTTTTTGCATTAAATGTGCATTAGAGGTATTTTTTTGCCTGGTAACTATCAGGGTTTTAGGAGGGTTTAAGACATGTTTGGGGTCTTAATAATTATTCATAAAGAACACATCAACAATTGACCTCATTCTACTTGGAAAACCTTATTTAATGATCTCCTCACCTATCCAAAATGGCATATATTCCCATGAAAATTATGAGTGATGGTGTGAGTATGTGAATTTTTTCCTTGGGACGCATGCTTAGCTCTCTTGAACTCTAGAGAGGTCTATTTTGAGTTGTGGCCCTTAAAACTCCATCTCACTATTAGGAGAGGTTAAAAAAACAACAAAAAAATTCCGCCATGATTAAACATGATTTATTAGTGAATATTATGCCACTACATACATCTGGTGTAATGGCCAAGAGGCTTGGGGTTTAAGGATTATCATATCTTTGTTATCCCTTAAGAGCATTTGGATGAACACTAAATTTCTTGTGTAATTTGAGATTGTTTTAAGACCCCTATTTTACATATTCATTCTTTTAAGGACACTCTATGGGGTTTGACATGGTTTTTTATGATTTGAGTCCAAATGAACCCCTTTGTCTCATAGTTGTCACTTGCCAATGGAGTGCGCAAGGTCTGAGACAAAATAATGGGTATGCATATTGTTAATATGGCATTTAAATAACCAAGAACATAATATTTAACTCATAATCATCCCCTATAAAAAATAACAAGGTGTGATTATATGTATTGAATCTTCAAAACATCAATTTCTCATAAGATTGGCTAGGTCAACTAATGAATATGTTTATCTTAGGATTCATTAGGTCTTAGACAAAAATTTTACCTTTTCCACATTTTTTATTAGATCTAAGGGTTATATAGGATCTCCCTAACACTATAGACCATTATGAAATTCCATTTTTTTCCCATCAAACCTATTGATGTAGGGTCATCTTGGAATGCTCACACAAGGTTTAGAATGTGTCTTAAGTATGTTCAAATTCAAATTTGAGTTCAAATAGGTGTTCCTCCCAAAAGGGAATTTAAAAAAATTCATGATTGTATTTTTGGTCTATTTGAGAATTAAATATATATAATGGAGAACAAAAGTTATAATAGAAATTTTATGGTCTCATGATGGTCCTAGAATGAATATGAATACATTTACCATGTATGTGTCATGAGGTGGTAGTCATGGTTCACTAGCCTATGTTGGATTAGGAGTTACTTGTGGAATCTTGATCAATAATTAGTTAAGAGTCTTGTTAGGATTTTGAGTGTAAATAAGATTTTTTTTAGTGTGTGTAAGTAATTTATGAGAGGAGGACCTCTCATTCCATTTGAAAGAAATAGATAATGGGCATGTATATAGTGAAGTTAAAAAAATAAAGACCGAGACATTATAATTCTATGACTTTTTGATATTACATGGCTAAGAACAAAGGTTTTGATTTGTATTTGAATCCTCTAGTGGTAAGTGGTTTATAATATGATTTATCTTTTTTGTGATCTTATTATACTCTCTATTCTAATATAGAAACCTATATTAAAATGGAAGTAGTCACTTGTGTGGAGACTATCAAATTTGTAAACAGAGCATGCATGCATATAGTCTTGCTCAAATATTGGATTGAGTATTTGATCCTATTTTAATTTTAGTTGTGTTGAAACCCATGTATGAATAGTGTGAATTATTTTGTTCAAGTAAAGATGATCAAAGATTGATTTTGTTCTAGTTAGTTATAATATTTGCTCATTGATAACTTATGCACTGTAAACTAGAGTTATGTACCTTGACATAATAAACATTGAGTTTTGTTTGATGAATAAAAGGATGGAAAAAGTTTTATACAAGTCAAGGAAGGTGATGATAACATCAATGAATGTTTTTGGAGTCTTTAAAGAATAAAAGGATAAAAACCCTGTGTACCTTGTTTGATATAACAGAATACAGTCCATATGGAATAGAATTTTTCTGTATTATATTTTTGTATGGTAATTGGATATGTATTAAGTTTAATATGAAATTATGGGTACTTAATGTGTTACCTTAGTGTTTTGAATGTTTTTATTGGATGTATTATTCCAAAATTTTCCAACAATATTATTAACCTTGTAAAGAGATGTTGGTTTATCATACTATATTTCCAAAACCCTATGTATTTCATGTTTTGAATGTATTATGAGTGAAAAAAATAAGGTTACGTGTTTGTATAACTATTTTTATTTTTATAAACATATTTTTAATCTTTTGAATTGGTCCAATCCATTGGTAAGTTTAATAGTTTTCAAAATCTAGTTATAAGTTGATATCAGTCAGACTGTGCATAACAAGAACCTAGAGAATCTATGCATAACATGTGAAATGAGATTATCATGAGCACTAGAGGTTTGGTAAATGTGGAGTATAGATTTACATACCTCTTAGATGTATTTTTAGATTTTTTAACTCAAAGAAGAGTCTAATAAACTATTTGTTTCCCTCTTGGGCCTATAATAGACTTGTAAACCCTGGAATTAGGGTTTTGAGGATATAAATAGTTTTAGCCATAAATATTTATTGAAATTTGGTATGTATCAAGGTATTATGGTTTTAAAATATGTTTTATAGTGTTTTTTTGTAAAAATGGGACTGTTGGTATGAGATTTAGGCACTTGTGTATGGTTGCAAGTAGAAAAGACCTAATAGGCCTAAATAGGGGCTTAAATGCATTTTAAAAAGTGGTTTATGAAAGGATTAAAGGAAAAATACTTGAAATTTATATTAATATTAAAAAAGGGTATTTTAATCAAGTGTTATATTTCAAGTGATTGAAGGTACAAATCCATACAACCCTAAAAGGTTCACAAACAGGGCTAGTAGGAAATAAGGTTGAAAGATGCTTGATTGAAGTAAAGTGAACTAATAGTTGGAGTTAATGGTTTAATAAAGGATATGAGAGAATGTTATGATAAAGGAGTTTGATGAGACTAAAATCATCATGGATTTTAAATTAAATATTGAGAGACCATATTAGTATTGACCAATGGAGAGTGCACCATGGAGGTAAAGGTGTGTACGTGAACAAGGATTATTTTAGGTTAGTGAATGTGATTGAATAGTTGAAATGATAGTATAAATATCATTAAATTAGTGTGAAATGAGCCTATTAATAATTTTATGGAATAATATATTTATTTTGGCATGATTGTCCAAAATGACTTGGCATGAATGAATGAATACATAAAGGATCTTGAATCAAGAACAATTTAGAGTTAATGATTATGACCAGTCAAGGATATTGAATCAAAGGTTGATACTATTAAGGACTTCTCATAAATACTTTGCATCATTTTGTATTATATCCATCTAGATTATCTCGGTAGGTATATGTAGGTATGAGCATGGTGACTATATTGCATGTTGCATGATTAACCAAGAAGTTGTAGGTAAGAATGAAGGTAGATTGAAATGAGACTTATTAGAGGATTGAGTAAGAACATATTTTGAGGAAGTTATGATATATTTTGTGATTGATTATTTATTTTAATCCATTTTTGATAGTATGTGATATAGAATAGTAAACTTTATGGTGTCAACCTTGAATCAAGAGGAGAGAAGTTCATAAATAGAGATCAAGGAAGTGAAATAGTCTAAGTGTGAAGGACAATAAGTTGTAAGGCCCAAGTGTGGTCTAAAATATAAGGTTACAAGTGTGAACCAAAGGGAATGGTCCAAATGAGATCAAAACAAGGAGAATAATGTGCCCAAGTGAGGTACTGAAGGAGAACATGAGAGAAGAGGTAGAATGGAAAGGAAAAATAGGGTTAAGCATGAAAGCCACAAGAAAAAGATGGTGCATGAAGACACAAAAATAAATATTGACAAGGAGAGAGAGATGGTAGAGATTAGGTAGAAAATAGAGGAGATGTTGATCAAGATGGTCAGGAGAAGGAAGCCAATAAAATGGCCAATAAAATAAATAATGGAAAGGATAAGAATATAAAAGATGAAGGATGAGGAAGAAATCAAGCCAAACGTTTTGAAATATAATGTTTCTTTGATATGTGTGAATGTAGGTATGAGAAATGAAGAGAAGGAAGATGTAATTGAGCCCATTCATAAGCTTAAGAGACAAGAGGAAGAGGTATATGACCAAGTGGTGATTAAAAGAAGTCAAGATGAAGAAGAGATTCCATGTAGAGTCATGTTGATAAAATAAGAATAGGTAGGTTAGCCATGTTGGAGGCAAGATAGCATGAAGAAGGAAAATATCCTCACTCAAGAGGATGAAAGTGAAGCCAAAGGAGTAATGGGACAACAACATAAGGAGAGGTATTAGGTATATTCAAGATTGTATGAGCCTTTAAATCAAGATATGGATTTGATCCTCATCAAATGTATAGATAAATGGTTACGGAGGTTACCAAGGAGGTTATAGATTCATTTAAGACAATGACTAGCTTCAAGGGTGAATAATGTTACATCCTAACTCTTCGCTAAGAAAACTTACCTAGTTATCCATGGATATTTATAGTTAACAATTTTATTTGTTTTTTTTTACTAAGATTTGAGATATATGTTATGAGATAGCTGGATATTACTTAGGTTACATGACTAAAATGCTATTAATTAGTTATAGTGTATATGTTTACATTATGATCATGTTTATTTGTTATTTCAACTATATTTTATGATGTATGTATATCATGATGTTGTGATATAACTACTTATTTGTTGTGATTTTGACATAGGAGAACTCATCCCTCAGAATATGATGGAGAGAGAGCATCATCGAAGAGGGTGACATAGATAGAGTTACTAAGGGTCAATAGAGAAACTAGCTAAAACCTTGCACACACCACAATAGTAAAACATGTTAGATGCATAGTGAAAGAATTAACATAGTGTGTTTTGATACCATTTGCATTAGATAGTTAAACATGGTTGTTAATATAATTTAATGGTTTTTTGGAATTTATCTTATGTGATTTACATGTGTGATTATTAAATGCTTTTAGAAATGTGATTTACATAGTCTAAATTTAAGGTTATTGATTAATGGATTTATCATTAAACCAATTTGACATTTAATGTGCTAATTTAATTAGTAAACATATTAATTATTTTAATTAGAGATAAATAAGTAAAATATGATAATTTATATTTAAAAAAAAGAAATAAAAAAATAAAAAATTAACAGAAATGGAAAGGTTTAAATTATAAAAAATAAAAAAAAGACAGATATTATAAAAATAATTAAAAAAACAAAGCAAAATAAAAAAGTAAAGGGAAAATCTAAAAATAAAAGCTATGCCCTTTCTCATAAGAAGAGAATAAAGATAAAAATAAAATAATATATTCAAATAGAATATACTGAAGTGCAACATACAAATAAAAAAGGAAGGAAACACATTAGAAGAGAGATTGGAGGAGAAGAAAAGGAGATAACTGAGTAAGGGGAGAAGATCTCTTCAGTATTAAGCAAATCTGAGTTAGAGTTTGAGAGGTAGGCAATATATTTAATTTTTGTGTGTCTATTTCCATATGGTATGAATTATGAGATGAAGATATCTACTTGTATGGTGATAGTGAACCATTTTTCATAGAGTTATAATGATAAAGAATATATAGACACACACACACACACACACACTTGAGTAAAGACTCGTACAAACTAGAAACCGCAAACCATGCATATGTATATAGATGTCAATTTGTATATAATATAAATTTATATGACCAATCTATGAATATATATATATACACATACATTAGATGGCATTCAACAACATATCGACTTGTATATTCACACACACACACACACACACACACACACACACACACACACACACACACACACACACACACACACACACACACACACACACACACACACACACACACACACACACACACACACACAGAGTAGCTAAGTTGTACTTTTTAGATCACCTTATACAATGAACTAAGAATTGATATAGTGAAGCTATATTATATATGATACTATCAAAACTATGTAGTGATCTACATTTCTGAGTAAACTATTTTAATTAATCCAATACACTTGATTTACTATTGATTGAATTTACATATAAGGCATATCTATTGAGTCATGTTATAAAATAGTGATTTAGTCTTAATCTTTTATATTCAGTGATTTAAAATGGATAGTATGAAACTTTTATTAAATGCACAATGACTCAAATAAAACAAGAAACTAGATCTATGAAACCAAACAATCTCCTGAATAGATATTATGGTTTATAGAAATTGAAGTTTTATAAAATTGAGTTTATACAATGACTTTTGAAAAGAATAAAAAGTGACTTGTTTTAAATATATTTTATGCAGTGTTATTATAGTTAAAACTAGAGAACTATTATAAATAAAAAGCTACATAAAGATAAATGTGTGTGTGTGTCTCTCTCTCTCTCTCTGTGTGTGTGTGTGTGTGTGTGTGTGTGTGTGTGTGTGTGTGTGTGTGTGTGTGTGTGTGTGTGTGTGTGTGTGTGTGTGTGTGTGTGTGTGTGTGTGTGTGTGTGTGTGTGTGTGTGTGTGTGTGTGTGTGTGTGTGTGTATGAAGAAATTTTTGGAGTTCCTTATAAACATGTTTTGGAAAAATCTGTAGCTCGATGATCAAAATTTGTAGCTTGACTATCAAAATCCATAGCTCAATTGTAGACATTTGTAGCTCGACTATAAAAGTCTGTATCCATCTACCAAGGCTTGTATAACACTTAGCAAAGTCTGAAGTTTCTCTAGAATGATAGGTTTGTGACTAAGGCCCTTCTTTGTCTTCATGAGATCATATCAAGACTCTTGTTTAGATGTTATAATACTTGTACATATCAAAAATGGAGGAACTAAACATTCAAACAATTAGAACTTTATGGAAAGAATGATGAATCAAACTCAAATAATCATTAAGAGATAAAAGCATTCATATTCTACCTTAGAAAAGTTATAATCCCTAAGACTACATGCAATGCTCAACCTAAATTTCATATTAATGGATATGAAGGATGATATTTTATGGTTATAATGAGTTATAGTGTGGATTCATCATTAAGAACCTATAATCTATAAGATATATTAATAAAAATATCATATAATGACTTATTTCTTATCATGTAGTTTAGTGAAATGAATATGTTTCATTATTTTTGAATAGAAGCAATTATAGTATATCTAAATCCTACAATAACTTTTTAATAAAACATGTAATGCATATATAACTCAACATATTTTTTAATTATGTTATGATAATATTTATGATATGCATAAGATAAATTATCATATTTACCATGTGTAATAAGATACCTATTATGGAAATATTATTATAAATAGCTACATGTTAACGAATAATATGCTTAAAATAATATAGGTGCATTTATGACTTGTACATAGGTGTGTGTTATGATATAGGAGCATCTCTACCCATTGCACATATTAGTTATTTTACATGTCTTGAGTCTTTAATAAGTAGTTTCATTCATATTAGGTATATAGAATTCCATAATAGTGGTTATAACTAGATCAAATTTGAATGGGAGTGGTTGTGGCATTTTCTCACCAATTCCTCCATTTGAATTTTTGAATCTTGGTCAAGGTTTGTGGAACAATTTTCATGTTGGTAGGATTTGACAACAAAGTAGATTTTTTGTAAAGACCCCCAAATAATTTAAGGTCGCCTAATTACCTAAGTGACTTATCAATTTATTCACCTTGAAACTTATGTTGGTAGCTGAGTTTCTTGAGGACATTCCCAACATACAATAAAGGGAAGTTAGGAAGTAGTTATAGAGGTTTTGATATAGGTAAGTTGTTTTGTTGTCAATAATTCATTCAAGGTAAGAGTAATTCAAGGAAGAAGTTGCATGGGGTTGGGTTAAGATGGAAAAATCAATACATAATCCCAAGAATTTGAATGAAAAACTTTTTATACTTCAAAATTAAAACATTGCATACCCTATGTTTTGTATATAAGCTCAAAATAGACTGTATTATTGAGTGATTGTGAAAGGAAGATGGTGTGAATATTTGATTCAAATATGTGTATTATATGGGTTGTGTTTTTTAATTGTTTTCCTAATATTATCAATCTTTTGTTTAAGTATTTCAATATCTTTTGATAGAGAAACAATCTTGCAAGCCCGTGTCCCCTATTCACTATGTTACTTAAGAAAGATTGTATTTTGTAAGTAAGTTTTATTGGAAATAACTCTTGAAATGTGTGTTTTAAATTATCCAAGTTAATTTTATCAGACTTGAAGGATGATTGAACCTATATCCTTACTCTTCAAGAAAAATTTGTTGAGAAAGAAACTAAGACAAACCCTATTATCTCTATATATTGAAATCTGAAAGTGTGTTTTTTAAATGTGAAGGATTTAAAGTCAACAAGTTTATGGGAATATTAGTGTTTATAGTAAATTTATATTGGTTTACAAGTTTTTAACATATTAGTGTTAACATTACTCGAGTGGATCAATAATATATATATATATATATATATATATATATATATATATATATATATATATATATATATATATATATATATATATAACATACCCCTATAATTTTGTGTTCTTAGGTAAAAGTATGAACTGTGAAGGTGTATCACTATAGGAAACTATAAGGGTGTTGAATCATATAAATAATTGATAATTTATTTTTTCCTTATTAAAATTCTTCTTTGTGTAATTAAATTAATTGTCAAGAACATTTTTTGACACATTCTACTCAAACCCTCCAAAACACTGTGTTGAAAACCCACATTTAGTCATAGACCATTATGGATGACATGACCAAAAGTACTCAATGAATAAACCAACACTTGGATAATGTGTATTGGTTGATCACAGGCTTCGGTAAAAATTTATATTCAATTGAAACACTTTTTAAAACACCAAATTGGCAAATAATGCTTCTCGGGTTATATAACCTACATACAACCTTGAGTTAGCATTTTGACATTCAAAATGGATTTTAGGAGTTTTAACAGTTGGTATGTCCTAAAATTTTGTTATAATATATCATCTAATTTGTATCAAAGGATTTTTGAGGAATTATAGTTTTACCATACCTTTGTGTATGATCTAGAATAGACTAGGTGTCAACAGGGGTATAAGAGACCTAAAAAAATTAAATCGTGGCCTAAAAGGTATTTAAAAAGTAGTTAAACATTTGAGATATGGTATAATATTTTATATAACAATATATAAGTATAAATGGTGTATAAATATGAGACTAATTTATTCATAAGGATATATACTATTCTATACTAAAGGAAAATCTTTAAAAAAAGGCAACTACAAGAACCTTGTTCAAGCAAGTAAATAGTGATAGTCATAAAAGGATTTTTTGAGAATTTATGGGTTGAATAGGTGGGTATTTAGGGCATTTTCAAGAATCGTAATGATATCATGAAACATCATAAAGGATATATGAGTCAAGAATGAAGCCAAGTGATGCATGAATTCTAATCAAAGAATAAACATAGTAAGAATTCACAAGTGTGGGGTGTCAAAGAATTATATCATTAGAACTATTTAATACATGTTCATATTTGGAATACGAAGAAGGTTTGTAAAAAAAAATATTTTTGTTAATTTAATATTTATTAAAAAAAAATTCAAGTGAAGATAAAGAGACAAAAGTTGGAGATAATGGTCAATGACGAGTAACTGGCAGAGCTAGCTGTATATAGTAGAGGGAAAGCAAAAGTTTTGTTTTATGTTATAACTAACTATATAGATTAGAGAATACTTTTGAATCATGTTCCTCTAATTATAGTTCCATTGGTGGTTCAAAACTATATTATAGATTTTAGTATAATAAAACCTTATTTATGCGTGCATACAACCTTGTGAAAGTATAATAAATGCTAGAATGAAATATTATATTTTTCATAAGAACTGAGACTTTCTTTGTTATAACTAGTTGTTTGAACAAAATATTATGCTTTCATTGATATCTAACTAATTTATTATGATTGGTTGTGGTATTTAGTAGTTGTTCTTAAGAACACTAGACTATGGTAATATGGATTATCATAGTGTGTAATATATTTAAAAACTACTTATAATAACCAAAAATTATAGTTAAATGTATATTTTACCTAGGTGGTATAGAATTTAGTTATCATTGTTATTATTTATGTGATAGATAATATTGTAAGATTCATTCATATATTTGATGAAATAAATGTATGCATTCAAATTATTATGTGCTTATAATGTTATATGATTTCTACTAAGATGCAATCTATATAAATATATTGGTTATATTATGCTAACCAAATATCACATTGATGATATTGAGTAAGTAGTGAGACAGATTTTACTAGATTATTTGGATAACAATGATAGATGAAGGTAATCTAATCAAGTGGTGTGTATGAATTTTAACTTATTCTGAGATCATTACTTATTGAAAACTTTGGCCAAAGTAATGTTAAGTGAGACATTATCATTTAATTAGTATGATCTACATGTTTGTGTGATATCTTGAGTAGAATGGGTTTTTATGATACACTACATGTTTAGTTTCAGAAATCATACAACACACAGGTACTAGCTTATCTCACTAGATTTTTGTACCATTACTATCTACTAATCCGTGAAGGGAGGGCCACTACCTTATGGGATTAGTGTAAGGGATCATTGGTTTGTGGTTGGTGTGGAAAATCTCTTAGATAATGCTCTCCCTCCCCATAATAGTACTATTTTTGAGATGACCCTTGAGATTACGATAGATATTAGAGTTCGAGGAACTTATGCTCAAGGGAGCCACATATCTTATATTTGTACATTGTATTGTATTTATTATTGAAACGTTATCATGATGAGTTGTAATTACTTATTTATTATATATTAACAATAATGGTTGTATGCTTGTACCAGCCATGGTTGGATATTTATAATTACTTACTTTAAATAATTATGATGTGTTTTTTATGATGATAATGATTAGTGATGTATGATGTACTTCATTTATAGCTATCACACATAGAGTATTTTTTATAATCACCAATTATATTATGATGGTTTAATCTATTTAATGTATATGTTGTTTAAATTTACAAAAATCACATATTTTTAGGTAGATCCTAGTGGGGATGTTACATAATACGCAATGCATTAAAACAAATTTAGTAAATTAGTTAGGCCAATAGTGTCAACTAACATAGTGGAAGAGAAAATTATAAATGCTAATTGGCAATGAACATCAATGACAAATTCAAACTACAATTTTTAGCAGAGTGCATTAGCTAATTTTCTTAAAACAACTTAAAGTTTTAATAAAAATTTGAGACGAGGAATTTTGTGTCACATAAATGCCATTAATGAATTTTCATGGGACTAGGTAGTTTTTACTTGTTAAATTGTTTGTCTATTCACCTTCTTGAGTGTAAATTTACAATCTTGATTCTCATTATAAATTAGTATTATAAATATATAAAACCACTTTCACCCTAATTACCAATATCATAGTAGATTTGTGTGTGTGTGTGTGTGTGTGTGTGTGTGTGTGTGTGTGTGTGTCTAATAAAAACTAATCAATACAACTCATTTATTTTTATTGTAAGGAAAAGTATATACTTATTACATCAATGTTTTTATGCTACTATATTTTGATTTCCATTATATACTTAAATTATAAAGTTATTAGCAGTCAACACTTCTAGAAGAATAATATTTTAAATTTTGGAAATGATTTTAAAACCTTACCATTATAAAATATTAAAATGTAATTTTTTTATTGGGATTATATATGATTTTGGAGATGATGTTAAATTCCAATCTTAATCCTAATCTTAATATTACACTATAGTATGTGGGACTTATTAATTTTATACTTTTAATTTTTATTTTAATTTTTTCATTAAACATGTATAAATTGTGAGAAAATGGCTTCTATTGGTCATCATAAGGACCAAAAAACTATCACTTGATGAATTTCATATCCCTCGAGATTCTAATGAACAATGTCAATCCAGAAATGAAGACTTTGATGTTCATATGCATGAAGAAAACCATGAATTAGATGGAGAATAGATTTGAGAAGAGGAAAAAGCATTAAAGAAATAGAAAAGAACATTAAAGTCCAAATGCAAAAATATATTTTCATGGGATTATGTTATAAAACAATATAGTAGTGTTAAAAAGATAAAATGTTCTTGGTGTCTAAAATATAAGAGAGAGACTGCATTTAATAAATATGCAAGTACCACCCTTCAAGTCAACATCTAAGAATGCATGCAAAATCAAAGCCTCATAAATTTGTTTTCTAGCATTTGGAGGGAGAAAGCAAATAAAATAATATTCCACTTAACAAACATGTAGAACTAAGGGTAGGATCTCAAAAGGAGATAATCATATTTGTGATTAAAAATATTTACTTTGTTGCCATACATGATTTACCTTTAGAAGTCTATAAGCCAATTTATGACTTGAACAGATACAAAAGAACTCCACACATTCCTCTAATTGATGAATAATCTACATATACAAATACAACATCTTTAAAAATGTTTCTAAAATATGAAAAGGAGGAATATTGGAAAAAATTAAAAGATGAGATTTTTCGTAGTCCATTTTACTCAACTATAATTAATGAAAGTACTAATTAGACTATAGAAAAACATTTCATAGTTTACATTACATATTTGACAAATGAAGGAAGATTTAAATGTGTAACAAAATTTATATGCCTCCTTCAAATAAAGGATGTAACAACTCAATCTATGTATAATGTCATGTTAAGTCTTTTAGCATAGATGATTTTATCCTTGATGAAGCTAGTTAGATTTGGATTTGATGGGGATTTTACAATGGTATTATTGAAGGTTTATTTACTAATATTTTTTGAGATACTCCTTAATTAATAGATATACATTACATATCTCATCGAGAAGCATTAATATGAAATGATGCTTCATCTTATTTTTTAGAGCTATAATTTATTGACAAATTTGTAAATAATTTTTTTTCATGGCTCAAAAAGTTTGTTAAAAAACATGGAGCATTAAGAAATATAATAGAGTAATTTCAAATAAATTGATTAGGCGTGTTGAAAATTCATCAAATTAGGTGGATCTCTAGAAGAAAGGTCATGGAAAGGCTTGTAAAACTCATGCTTATTTTGCTGAGAAAATGGGAGTTAGAGGATTAAAAATGTATGATTTGGAAAGAAAATTTCAAGTATAATTTTCCATCCATTTACTTGCAGATGTGCGTATTGAGTTATATTAATTTGAATACAATGTTTCAATATGACCATGTTGACATTAATTCTATTGTCACTACATTAAATATTACTATTAACATGATTCGTAGGAGATTTGAAAGAGACATATTTAGGACAAGTAAAATACATATTTTATCTTTTTTAAATACAGCACGAGGAAGAACAATTGAGTTTTTAGATGGATAAGGTACAATATATATACATCCATTGATATTTTAGAGCTTTATTAACTCATTATGATAAGGGACATTAGAATATTGCATTGAATTGGGAAACAATTTCATAGTGAAGCTTATTGACTCTCTAGATGTAAGATTCACATATTTACCTATATTTAATGGTGCCAATTTTTTTAATCCTCATAATTATTAAGATGAGGTGTATGATAGAGACCATCAAATAAAAATATGGTTAACATGTATATGTGAAAAAATTAGCATTCAGAACAAGTCTATTGTAGATACTATTAAATGTTTAGGTGAGATGGATTAATTTATTTGTAGCATTTGTAGCATTTATAAATCACACCCAAAAAATATATATGATTGGAGCATAGGATCTTTGTGAAGGTTAAATTGAACATTTTTAAGAGTTTCCATGTTTAATACATCTATGGAAATCTATTCTTGTTATTTTAGTGAGCACAACAGTATGTGAAATAGGTTTCTCAAAGTTAAATAGTATAAAAATGGTGACCAATCTAGACTTTCTTTGAAAACATTGGATATGTTAATGTTTATTTCCCTTTGTGCACCTCATGCTCTGAATGAGGTATATTGGAATGCTATTTATGATTAATGGAAAGATATATAAGTGTGAAGGTCTCTTCCTCTACACCAATAGATCTATTACTACAATAGTTTGGAATAGAAGAATAGAAGAAAATAAAAACTTATCAATAGTTATAGTATCAGAAGGAAATTTTTGAATAGAAGTTTAACCTAGAGGTATAAGTTAAATAAATATATATTTTATTTTTGTGTGTTTGAATTGTTCTCCAAAAAAATGGAATACAAGCTTATATCATTCATACTTTTAGTGATCATCATTCTATAAGTGAAGTGAAACTTTATTGAAATTGATTTTAATGATAATTAAGACTATGTATAAACATTAATACAACATTACATTTGTATATATTTCATTATTGGACTATGAACAGGTATTACAAATTCCCTTCTTGTTGGATTGGGTGCAAATGCAATAATAATGAGCTAGGTTGGTCCTAGAAGTTATTTTTGCATTGGCAAAGTTGGTGTATATAGGTAAAAACAAAATCATGATGTTATTTTGTATCACGTTTTTGGTTTTAGTTGTATGCTAAAAGTTGGCTACTACATTATTATTTCCATCTCTAAATGATGGTTGGGGTGGGCAGGAATACCCACTAATGGATGGACTCATTAGGTTCATAGACACATATGGAGGAATTATCATAAAATGAACTAGTTGGATATGGGAGTTATGAATATTAGAGTTGATATTATACGTGTAAAATTGCATAGTTATATTTTATCTGACCTAGTTCTGTGATTTAAATGTTTTATTTTAGATCATCCTTGGAAAATAATAATACATTTAAGTTGTATAAAGTGAAAAGCTATGAATTATGACTGTTGTGACTTGTTTCCTTTTGGTCTCATATATATATATATATATATATAGTGAGAATGGTAATTACAATGATATTGCTTTTATATATTTATAATATTAATTAAATAAGAAGAGCATTAGCAATACTTGTTCATAGTCAAGTAATAAAACATATATAAATGTAAACATTGTATTAATGATTATAAACAATTTTATATAATATTTTTATATATTTATAAGACTAATTTTTAGTGAGATTAATATTGGTAATTATAGTGAGATTAAAGTTGGACATATAATAATAATAATAATAATAATAATAATAATAATAATAATAATAATAATAATAATAATAATAATTTACTATGACATTGATAATTACAGTGACATTGGTTTTATATATTTATAATACTAATTCAACGAAAAGGGCATTAGAAGTATCTATTCATTCATTGTCTAGTAATAAAACATCTAAATGTAAATGTTGTATTAATAATTGTAAACAATTTTAAATTGGTAATTTGGTAATTATAGTGAACTTTGAGATTAGTAATTTGAAAAGCTGGTAATGTAATTTGGTAATTACGGTGAACATTGAGATTGGTTTTATATATTTATAATACTAAGTTATAGTGAGAATCAAGATTAGTAATTTGATAATTTACACTCAAGAAGGTTAACGAACTCTGGGAAAACAAGTTAACAACTACCCACTCTGAGTTCTAGTAAATTCCATTAATGGCATTTATGTGACATAAAATTCTAACTCCTAGTCCCACATTTTTTCTAAAACTTGTTTAAAAAAACTGGCTAGGTAATTCTGCTAAAACTTATTGTTGTAACTTGTCTATATATATTCAAATATATATATTTTTATGGGAACAATCTCACTTTAAATATATATAATGTTTCATATATATATATATATATATATATATATATATATATATATATATATATATATAGATATATATATATATATATATATATATATAGATATATATATATAAAAGACTAAAACATTCAAAATATTTAATTTAAATTTTACTTTATTTTTGACATTAAATATTTATATGCTATTTAAAACTATTTATAATAATTAATACAACATTTATATTTATATGTGTTTTATTATTGGACTATGAATAGGTATTGTTAATGCCCTTCTTGTTGGATTGGGTGTAGATGCAACAGTAATGAACTTTGTTGGTCTTGAAAGTTTGTTGCATACTGAAAAAGGTGATGTATACAAGTAAAAACAAAAGTATGGTGCTATTCCACATCATGATTTTGGTTTTAGTTTTATGCTCCAAGTTGGCTACTACATTCCTACATCTATCTAAAACCAATGGTTGGGGTGGATAAGTATACCCACTAATATATGGGCTCAGTAGGTGCATGAACTGAGTCTTGGCATATAGAGGAATTACCATGAAATGAACCAGCTAGATATGAAAGTTATGAATATTTGAGTTGATATTGTAAGTGTAACATTGCATAGTGAGATTTTAATCAACCCAATTTTGTGATTTTAATGTTTTCTTTTAGCTTGTCATTGGAAAATAGAAGTATATTTGATTTGTATAAAGTAATATGTTATTAATTATGATTAGTGAACCCTTTTGGGTGAGTGTTATAATTTCATTGAATAAATTCTATATATTGCATTTCCAAAATTTTATTAAGTATTTTATTTTTGTGTTTGAATCTTTCCCCAAAAAAATTAAAATTGAAGCTTCTATAGTTCATACTTTTAGTGACATGTGTACCATATTTATTGTTGTCAATCAAAGGGCAACTAAAATTACTCTTATCAATCAAAGGACAATGAAACTTACACTTATCAATCAAAGGGAAATTAGTTTTTATAACTTTTCATCACCAAAGGGCTATATACATAAGTACCCTTTAGCTTGAAATTAAGGCTAGACCTTCAAATTTGACCACTGATGATAAATTTGTGAAAGGTTGGAAAGTGTGATGTACAGTGATGATAACCCTTTAAGTCATGAATAGTTTTTTATTTGAGGCAGCCATTAACTTGTCATTTTTAGTTGTAAAATATCAACCTACATGAGGGGGAGAAGATTTCAATGTAGGTTTCCATTTGTAGAGAATCTACAAAAATTATGTCAGTCAAATTTGGGAAAAGTTTGAATAAAACTAAATTGAGAGTGGAAAATAATCAATGAATAATATAAGGAGCTAGAGGTCAATAAACGTGATGAATTAGTCACCACATTTATGATTCTTCTATATTTAATATTATTATATAAAAAGATTTAATATTTTTATTTATTAAATAATTTTTAATCAATTTTTATTTTTGGTTTATTTTTTTGTTTGATTTAAAATATCAAAATATTATTATTTTTATTTATTAAAAAAAATTTAATCAAATTTTATTTTTGGTTCGTTTGTTTATTTTTTATTATTATTTGATATTTTATAATGTTATGATTTATATCATATATAATAATTTTATTATTTATTTAGTTCGATAGATATATGTATATATTTTAGTGGTTGATAATGTGTGTGTGTGTGTGTGTGTGTGTGTGTGTGTGTGTGTGTGTGTGTGTGTGTGTGTGTGTGTGTGTGTGTGTGACAAAAAGAATCCTCAACACATAGTTAGAGAGCATATATTCAACTATAAAACCATCCAAAAATATATTCAAAACAAAGGGTATGGAATAAAACCATCTATATGTTGTTAAGGTTTGACAAAATATAATTTAACCAATAATAATCACATAAATTAAGGGATATGACAAGGTGTTAAAGTTTGAAATGGTACATGAATAAATGAACAAATATTATGAGACATTGTTAACATTATGACTTAGTTACATGTTGTTGTGTAACAATATTGTATGTATTTGGTATTAATCCTAGGGGTCTTAAGTAGCTTTTGTCTTATTATAATATGTGTAATTTATATTCCTATAGAAATAGGAAAGGTCATTTGGGTATGTGAAGAGAAAAACCATTTCATGTATTATTTATTTTATTGTTTTGTTCATTTAAATTTGAATCATAAAATGAAGTTTTGTCTTGACTCAAACTTGTTTCATTGTCATTCTGAATAATATATCTAGCCTAGCATTAGTATCAAATCTATAGATCTAATTTATCAAAATTTCCATTCTTTTTTCCATTATTATAGAAATACAACCTATATACTATTTTTACTTTTTAATAGCTTGTTTTTTATTGTGTATACGGAGTGTATCACTTTTTTAAGGAAGTATTTTAATTCTTTAGTGATTCAGCTAGAATAAAAGACATTTTTATTCATCCTGTCAACCCAATGTGGTGTTGCAGTTGAGACAAGGGTGTGTAGGATCGATGGACTATGCATTGCTATAAAAAATGTGGTTTATATGTTCAAACCTACACTTTATTACTTATAGTAGAATAAATGCATTTTGGTTTGTTTATTGATATTTATCTTTGGTTTAGTTATGTTTTGACTATGTAAGTATCTGATGCCTCATATATTCTATCTATTATTTTGGGCTCTTTGACCTACATTTTTCATCAAGGGTTGTGTGGCATTGTTATTGTGCAATTATATATTGTTTCTAACAAATTAATATCATTATCTACCTTTTTTGATAATGCAGATGTATATTATTTTATCTTTGGTGTATTAGCAGTCCTACGAAGGATGTGGTAACTCCAAAATTCATTCTTTGCTTCCTATAAGGTCATGGTATATTCATTGGAGTATATTTTTTAATATTCTTATCTTTCAAAAAGTGACAAAGGAGTTGAGATAAGTTAATTTAATAAAAAAAATTGCCTTCAAAAGTAAAGATAATTGAATTTTTTGAAATATAAGTCAAGATAACTCAATATATGAATAGAGATAATATCATTTTTTTCAAGTAATTTTCATTAATAGTCATTTTATATAGTTACTCTAAATAATAATTTGACATAAAACATCAAATAAAGGAGAAATATGGAGAGATACTTTTTTATCCATTCACTTCTATAAAAAAATGTTAATATGAAAATTAATAAAAACTAAGTATATGAAGTATGAGGTTTCATTATTAATATGGTTTTAATGATATAATATTTTTCATGCATAACTTAGGTACCACATAATACTCTTCGCTCATGTGCCTTAATGCTTCTTTCATGTATTGTTGAGCATAAAGAAATGGTGAGTTTTTTCCATGTACAAAAAATTATAATGGAAGGTATGGACATTGAGAGGTTTTGTATATTGGTTTGGTGGTATATAGAAAAAGGGCATAATTTGAAGTGATAAAAAACTAATTTGTTTGTTTCACAAAGTCAAGACTTAAAACTCAAATAATGCATTCAATCAAATCAATCATTGCCACAACATTGATAGACAAAGACAATAGATTAGAATGATTTTGATAAATAGATAACACTCTCATATTTAATGATCTATGGTTTGATATTTGCAACATAGAAACATAGCTAGTTGAGCCAATAGTGAATGCAAAAAATATTTAGACATGGAGGTTGACAAAATAGAAAGCATTGGCCTTAATAAGGTCCTCACTTGATAGAGATGTGTTTCAATGTATTAAGGGGTGAAATAATCCATGGTAAGTATTTCAAAAATTTAAATAACTATATGATCCCCACTCATAATTAAAATTTATTCATTTTTAGTTGAAGATGTTTAAACTCAAGTTGAAAGATGGTGATGTGATGAGAGTGAATGTAATAATTTATGAAATCATGCATGACATGGATGCCATGGTATCAAATTTAACATCTATATTACTATATAAATAAAATCCCTTCTTTCAAACTATTCAACCTTATTGGATCATGTACAAGAAATGAATCATTTAAATAATTTCACATTTAACCAATTGGTTGAACATGTGGCAGGATGAGAAAAGGCCTTTGGAATAAAAATTGATTCCACAAGAGAAAGTGTGTGTTATGTAAATGTAAATTATTCTAAAACATCCTATAAATCTACACCTTCCAAAATATAAGGCAACAATAAGTACAAGATGAAAAAAATGGAAAATGTAACAAAAATGAAATTCAAGATGGTCAACATAAAAAATATAATGATAAAGAAAACCTCTACTATGAACAATGTGATAAAAAAGGAATCCATGATAATCATAAATGCATAAAACCATGGGATAAAATTAAAGCATAAAGATAAAAAATCAAATAAACAAATGAAAGAGTTAAACTTTATTCAATTCACCAATGAATTTGTTTTTGTAAAGATGATAAAGTAAATAATGTTTCAATTATTTAATCATGGGATGATGCTTGGGTTATTTATATTGGTCCCACTCTACATATGAATTTTCAAAAATACTACTGTAATGAGTTCATTGAATACATTTTTGTTTTATTATACATGGTAGATAGATCAAGTCTACAACCATAAGGAAAAGGTATGATACAACTCAGGTGTCTAGGGCTTCCTAATTTTAAACTCCAAAATCTTATATACATTCCTTAATTGAAGGTAAACATGTTTTCCCTAGTTATCAATAGGGATAAAAGGCCATTCCATCATGTTTGATAATCGTGACATCACTATCAGAAGGAAATGTGACAATGTAGTTGTCTTAACTAGATATGAGGAAGGAGAACTGCTCAAACTTAGGGCTGAGACACAAAATTTAAGAAAACATGCTCATCTCATTTAAGATGTAATGCATAAAAATATGTTTTAGCATGATATATCTAGGCATACTCAATATAACAACATTCATCTATTTTAAAAATAATATTATTGCTAAAATGGCTACCTTACCAAAAAATTAAAATAAAAAGTGTGAATATTTAAATGTAGGTTTCCACTTATATAAATCTTCTTTAAAGAATCTATAGAAATTGATAGCAGGTTTAAAAATATCATGGGTGGGTGGTTGAAATTAATAGATTATATCGATCAAATATGGCAAGAGTTTGAATAAAACATAAATGAGAGGAAAATGATCAATGAATAATATTAGTGGCCATCTATTAATAAACATGATGAATTTTCCATCAGTCAATAAACATGATGAATTCATCTATACATTTATGGTTCTTCTTTACTAAATATTATGAAATTAAAATTTTAATATTTTTGTTTATTAAATATTTGTTAATTAGTTTTAATTCTAATTTTATTTATGTTTTATTTTATTGGTGTGTTTATGGTGTTATGATTAAATCATGCTTAATATATTTAACACTTATTTAGGTTGACATAAATGTGTATATATATTTTTAGTTGATAAAAAAACATCTTTGTCCCAAACAAAGAGTATTCCTCAACATATGCTAGAGAACACACATTTGGTAACAAAATCACCCAAAAATAGATTCAAAAAAATGGTAAAGGAATAAAACCATCTATATGTTGCTAAAGTTTGATAAACTATAGTTGATTAATATTAACCACATATATAAAATAAAATGATAAGGTGATAAGGTTTGCAATAGTTTGAAATGGTTCATGAATAAATAAACAAAAATTGTGGGACATTGTTAAGGTTGTGACTTAGTTACATGTTGCTATATAACAATATTGTACATATTTGTTATTAATCCTAGGTGTCATAGGTAAATTTTGTCTCATTCTAGTATGTTTAATTTCCATTCTTGTAGGAATAAGAGGGGTCATTTGGTAAGGTGAATTGAACAACCATTTCTTGGCTTATTTATTGTATTGTTTTCCTCAATTTAATTGGAATCGTAAAATGCAATTTTGGAGTATACCAATGTTGTTTCTTTGTCATTTTGAATAATATATCCATCATGACATTGGTATCAAACCCAAATATTTAATTTATCAAAATTTTATTCTTCTCGTCATTATTCTAGTCATACGGCCTGCATTTTATTGCTCTCTTTTAATAGTTTGTGTTTGACTAGTATAGGTAACATATCAGATTTTTGAAGAGGTGTATTGATTTTCTGGTGATTCAACTAGAATAAAGGGAATTTCATTTAGTGATCCCTATTTTGGTGTTACAAATGAAATAAGGGTGTGTTGGCTTGACAGGTTACATGCTACTACAAATAAATGTATTTTATGTGTTCAAACCTCCACTTTATTAATGATAATAGATTAAATACATTTTGGTTTGTTTATCAATTGATTTTTATGTCTTGATTAGCTACATTATGAATGTGTAAAGTGAAATTATATGATGTTTTTAAGATTTTGACTATTGTTCTAGGCTCTTTGACCTACATTTTCTCATTAATCATCGTGTGGCACTATTATTGTGCAACTATATATATTTTTTGACAAAATCCTATCATTATCATCCTTTTTTAATAACATAGATATATATTATTTTCTCTTTGTCATATTGGTATCAAAAATTAGATGCAACAACTCCAAAATTCATTCCTTGCTTCCTATAAGGGCATGGTATATTTTTTAGAGTATATTTGGAAAGTTTCTCATCTTATAGAAAGTTAAAAAGCAGATGAGATAATTCAATTTGATTAATTTTTTAGCTTCAAAAGTCAAGACAAATTATTTTTTGTAATATAAGTCAAGTCAATATTGTAATAGAGATACATAAAATAACATTATTTTTTAAAGAAATTTTTATTAATAGTCATTTTATAAAGCCAATATAAAGCATAAATTGATGAAAAATAATAAATTTATGAAAATAAAGGATAAATAAGGAGATCCACTCTTTTACCCACTCACTTCTCTTGAAAAAGTTAATCCAACAACCAAGAAAAAATGAATATATCATTAAGTATGAGGTTTTATTGTTAAGCCAATATTAATGATAGGGTGAATATTTTTAATGTACCATTTAAGTAACATGTAACAATTTACTCTCACATTACAAAACACTTATTTCATGTACTACCAAATATAAATAAAGGGCCAACTTCTTCCATGCACTGATGGGTATATAGGAAGTGAGGGTATATATAGTGGTTTTGTATATCATTATCATGTTATATATAAAAGGGGAAAATTTGGAGTGATAAAGAAACTTTTTGGGGTTTCAAAAAATCAAAACACAGAACTCAAACAATGCATTCAATAAAATAAAATATTGAAACAACATTGACTCACAAATAATGTTAGTTAGAATGGTCTTGAGAAGTGGAGAACACAATAATTTTCAATGATATATGGTTTGATATTTATGATGGATATAGAAAACTAATATATCCAACATGGCATGGAAAATATATTCAAAAATGAAGGAAAAAATACTATAAAGCATTGGACTTGGTGAGGGCCTAATTTGATGGAGATGTATTTTGACATATTTAGAGGTGCAATAATCTATGAGAAGCATTTCAAAAATTAAAATAACTATATGATTCCCACTCAGACTTAAAAATCATTAATTTGTATTTGAATTTGTTCAACCTTGAATTGAAATATGGTAATGTTATGAGATTGGGTTCATAAATACGTGCAATACAATGACATAGATGCCACTAGTGTCAAAATTAACTTCTACATGACTGTATTAATAAAATACCTTCTTCCCAACTATTTAACCTATTTGGATCCTCTAAAAACAAGCAAACAGTTGAATGCTCTCACATTTTATCAATTGGTTGAAAAAATATTAGAAAGAGAATATACGTTTTGAAGAAAAACTAGGTCCACAAGAGAAAATTTGTGTTATGTAAATGGAAATTCTTCCAAAACATCTAATAAGGACACATATTCCAAAAGTGAAGGAAATAATAATTACATGAATAAAAATAAGGGAAAAGGCATCCAAAATGAAAATAAAGGTGATAAAATTTAAAAATAGAACATTAAACAAAACATCTACTATAAATGGTGTTATAGAAAAGGAATTCATGAGACTCATGAATGCATAACACCAAGGGAGAAAATTCAAGAATAGCATAATAATAAAGATGAAAAATAAAATAAACAAACAAAAGAGTTAAACTTTGCTTAATTCACTAGTGAATGTGTGTTCTAGTACTAATGATGAAGGAAACATTATCTCAGTCAATTTTCCATGGTTTTATACTTGGTTTGTTTATACTGGTACCAATCTACATATGAATTTATGAAAAGACATATTTAATGAGTTTAGTGAATAAAGTTTTTATTCAATATACCCTTTAGATAGATCAAGTATCCAGCCATAAGAAATAGTCAAAATATGGCTCAAGTGTCCATGTCTTCCAAACTTTAAACTCTAAAATATTATATACCTTCCTCAATTGAAATTATAATTAGTGTCCCTAGTTCTCATTAGTCAACAAGGCCATTCCATTTTGTTGTATAATGGTGACATCACTATCATAATGAAATGTGATAATGTAGTCATCTAAACTAGATATGAGAAAGGAAAATTACTCAAACTCAAGGGTGAGCCATCATATTCAAGGAATTATGCTTATATTTTTTAACAAAAAACATCTCTAAATATTTTATGACATGATATATTCAAGCATACTCACTATAATCACATTTGTGTACTACAAAATCATTATATTTGTGTTATATTTGAATAATCTCATGTCATGAGCCTTATTGAATGCATATCAACATACTATGATAGATTCATGAATATGGTGATATATGTATCAATCACCAACTTGTTATTTAACATCAACATAGTGTGAGCACATGATTTCTAGTTATCTTTGTTTA
>JARHVA010002469.1:585000-652500 GCA_037957365.1 Torreya grandis | reverse complement strand
ATATTTGTCAACACATAGAGTAGGGTAAACTTAAATGGTGAATATTTATTGCTTCATGAATATTCAGGGTAATCTTAAATCACCTAAAAATTTAGAATGTAAGTTTCTTTCTAGGTCCACTCACCAAAAATTTACAATAATTATGTGGTTAACCATCTAATTCCCCTTATATATAGTAAATATAATTTCATGGTTAACCATCCAATTCTAGTTTCTAAAAAAGCAACCACCCAAAAATATCAAAAAAGTAACCATTAGGAAAAGGAAAACATCTATTTATACCATATTAGCAATCATTCAGTGACATATTAGAAATAAGAGAAATCAAATGACTGCATCATTCCCAAACTAACCAGTTGTAATTGCACCGTTATCAATCGGTTGCATCTTCCTTTCAACTAATTGAATCCATACTATATCTAATCAGTTACTTGTACATTGTATCTAAATGGTTGTATCCTTGATATATATGATTGCTTTCATCCCTCTAGTGACTATTCAATTAAATCATGCTAAAAATCAACCATCTGCATCTTTCATCATGACATCTGGTGGTAATGCTAAAAGAACATTGAATTATTGATAAATTGAGCATATTATATTATTTTAGAGGCCCAAAAGTCCCATGCAAGTATCGTGGAGTACTTATTAGTATTGTTTTCTAAAAAATTATAGTAAATTTGATTTTAATTGTCAATAATAATATCAAAACACTTTTACATGTGTAAATCATCATTGATAATATTTGTATTTCACAATAAATAATTAATCACCATAACATGTCACTGCCTAAAGATTTTATTAAGGATGACATGCCATGACTCAAATATGCTCCTTTTACTCTCGATAACAATGATGATGAAACTCAACTAACATAAGAGATTTCTAGTTCACATAAAACACCAACTTCATTTAAAATTTCCACTAAAAACCTTTGCAAATTAAGAGAAGTAGATACATAATTTTAAGGTCTTTTAAGGTTGACCAGTCTAAAAATTTTCCCTTCATTAAACTTGTAAAGCCTACAAATGGTAATGATATTCCAACAAAATGCAAATGTACAATATGTAATTATAAACTAGGAAAGGAACACAAAATGTGACACAATTTGGACATAATTGATAAACATTATGGAAAAATATGCATTATTAAATCACACTAATGGAAAATCAAAAAAGACACATAGATGGAAAATACATAATAATGCATGCATGTAAGATATGCACGCGAGTACAAAAATGATTAGAAACATAAAAAATATCATGTTGAAAAAGGGGCAACAACCAAAGGTCAATATGGAAAAATTATGAAATCTAATCTATAGGTTAAATATATATAGTTATATACTATATACCATAATTTATAAAAGGGCATACCTATTTATAATTTTTTAGGATACAATATTTTATTTTAACGTAATGGATTTTTTGGTATTCCACAATCACATTGGTTAGACAGTAGTGTTATGGAAATGGAAAATTTTATAGCAATGGTTGAGAAGGAGGATTTGAAATAAAATTTTCAAAATTCACTATTTATCTCACTATCCATAGATGATGTCACAATAGATGACAACACATCATGGGTTTTCATACATGTTTACACTTTTGATAGTTATTCAAGGCAACCTCATCTATTAGTTTCTCATAAAATGATAAAAAAATTTAATGTTGAAAACCTTCACAAATTGGTTGTATGTAATTTGAGAGATAAAGCTGGGATGGATGATTATGCAATAGCTGCCATGTTGGTATGTGTTGGGACTAATGGTGCATTAGTAATACCGGGGCATATAAATGATCTTTGTGTTTGATTTCAAATAATAGTTTCCCCATATATGATTATGGTTCATTGCATGGTTCAGAGGATGAATCTCACATCCAAAATTATTTTCACCTTTGGTAACATCACAAAAGTGGAAGAGATCATTCATGACATACATGCTTATATCTCAAGTAGTCCAAAAATATTTTTGGATTTTCAAAATTTTAAAGTAAGAGTGACAGATGGTTAAAAACTATTGAAATATGTTGATATAATATGGATTTTTATGTATGAACTGACATGTATAATTTTTTAAGAGTATACATTATAAATAGGTTTTATGTATAAATATCATAGGGAAGTTGACAAGGCAAAATATTTGTTGTACTATTTAATAGATTTGGAAACATTGTTGACATTATGAAAAATTCTTAAAAAAGAGATCTAACAACATGGAGTCCTCTTATTGAAAGAGAGGTGACAATAATATAATGACCAATAGTTAGGATGTAAATATTGATATTGAATATGACACATAATAGATGCAAACATCACTTATTATGATCAAGTTTGTCAAGGATTATTTTATCTACCTTAGTTAAATAGTTTTATTATTATTGTAATTATCATGTTTTTAAATCTAATTTCATATCATTTTTGCTATTATAAAACATTTAAAATATTTAATTCATAAATATTATTGATAACATTGTGATTTTTTTAATAGACATTTTCTAGGCGTTAATCCATTATACATGAAACATTAACTTTTATGTACTTGGTTCTTCTAATGGATCAAAATTTATTTCTATTTTTTAAGATGGTATTGATAAATAAATATTTTTATTACTTTTTAAAAAATATAAATTTGATATATACCAAAATTTTAATAGTTTATACCTTAAATTATATGTTAAAATTATGAATACTATTAAAGTGAACTTGAAAAAATCAAGGTGGAGCTATGTAATGGGGAGATAAAAGGTCATCCTCCATTTTTTTTTAATCATGTTGTCTTCTCCCATTCTTGGTCCCCTTTGATTCCTTGGTGATTGTATGTTTGAATGTGTATTGGTTGTAAAGGGTTCGTGGCTAATGCTACTTTGATTTAAGATTCTTGGTTAATTTTAGTATATTTTTTATTTTTTATTTGTTTTCATGTACGATGCATTGGTATATTGTCTCACCCTAATCTTGGTTTGCATTCCTTTTGTATTATCTTCCCCTGGATCCATTTATATCTGCTGGAGATTGGGGTAAAATAAATTGATGCTGGTGGATTATGGAGGAAGGTGACTGAAGTGTTCTAAACTTTGTAGAGTGTCTCATTGATGAAAGTATTAATAGAAATATAGGCCAAAAAATTTCATGTAATAAATACCCTGAATCAAGTGACCCATAATTTATCACTGAGAAGGGTGGTACAAAAAGTAGTGACAATAAGAATCTCTCTAGCTAAGTTTTATGATAGTAATAGTTTGATAAGAATTCACAAGGTACATAATTTATTGTTGGACCAAGTATCACATCTAAAGATGAATAAGGATGAGGTAGTGAAGGACAGTATGGTAAGTACCCTAGTTATAGTAAAACCCTTTTTATACTCCCCAATTTATCTATGGAATAATATTTGATTAGGGAATAATCTCAATTAAAAAATACTTGGATTTTCTTTATTTGTTTGAAAAGAGACACTCTCCTGTCAAGGAATTTCTTTCATAATTGGTTAAATTTGGTATGGGGCAATAAAATGGGTATTTGTGTTAGTTTATATATAATGTTTAAAAAAAGATTTTTTATATTTATTTTTATAATTGCAACATGTATAGAAGATTCATTAACAAATCCCGATAGAATGCAGGATAGTCATTTTTCAAAGGTATTAGATGAAATCCTAACTTAGAAAGTTAAGACTAGTGTTTAAAATGGCCCCTAGATGGGTCGAAATTGAAAACACCCTCCTCCAATTGTGGAATTTTATCTCTCAAGCCATTTGATCCCTAGAGAGGTGTTTAGGGTTGAGGACACTAGATGGTCTCTAGACCACATGAACACATGTTATAATCTCCTTCAACCCTCTAGAATCCTTTTTGGAGTCCCTCATTTTTGAAATCAATGAAGGCTCATGTATATTCCCTATCAAATGATTGGGAGTTCTCAATGCATGTTTCTTTTATAAAAAATATGGTCATATGAGGAAACACTTCTCTTTGTTACCCTCTAACAAAAATAGTGATAATGTAGTCTAAAGAGGCCATAAATTCAAAAACACATAAGTTTTATTTAATCCCCTCCTAACTTGAATGAAAGACATGGAAAAAATATATAATCCTAACTTTAACACTAAATTTAAGGAAGTAAAAACATCCCCTAGTAAGGACCCTAGACTATAATTCAGTTCAAACTTAATTGACAATAAATTATTTTCTCATGAGATTGATAATGAAGAACTTCACCCCATTATAACTCCTCCTAATGGTATTGGTTTATCAGTTTTTGAGAAGGGTAAGTAGATTGATTATTTGGAATAAACCAAACTACCCTATGAAGTGTAAAATTCCCAAAAATGGTTTGATGAGGATATGATTGATATTGTTCCCCTCTCTAAAGGGGGACCCTCTATGGCCTTGGATGACCCTCAGGGTTTACAAGAAATTTTTTTGAGGTTATATTGGGGAATGAGATTTATTTTCCTCTTGATAACCTTTTTGAGTAGGCTGAGCACCTGATGGACATATCCCTTAATCAAGAGGCATTGAATGTATCGGTTCATGGTGATATTTTAAAAGAGATTCCATAAAATCATAATACTAGAGATAAATGGACCTCTAATGGGTCTACAAAAGACTAAAATATTTTTATATTTAAAATACATCCCTTGATAGTCCTTTTTCCAAAGATGGAAGGCTGTTAAAAAATGGGGGAAGGGAAGATGTTGATAGTAGTAATAAAAAATTGAATAAGGAGAATAAAGTTCTTGAATGTTTCTCAATATTGTATCAAAATAAGGGGGGAAGTAAGTATATTAATAAGACCAATTAATCCTTAGCATGGTAATGCAGATTGTCCATTGGAATGTAAGGGGATTAAATCCCCATACATGAAACTTATCATCAGGAATTTTAAGCACTCTAGACCTAATCTTGGTTTTCTCCTTCTCCAAGATGTGAAAGCCACGAATACAATCCTTTTCTTCAATTTACACTATATTTGGCCTAACATGTTCCACTTCTCTACTAACAACTACAGTGGTAAAGGGGGTACTTCTATTTTATTTAACTTGATTTGGAGAGATTATATTTTAGAACATGGTGTCTCTCCTTGCAATAAGGTGGTCTGGTATATTGTTAACAAGTAAGATAAAATGTTTAGAATTTGTAATATATATGCACATAATGACTACAAGGAAAGAACAATAATTTGGAATTGGTTGACATATAATATGAAGGACATTCTTTAGGTGTTTCGATGTGATTTTAATATGATTGAAAAAAGAGAGGACAAAATGGGAGGATACCCTCACATGTGGAAAGGAAATGAGCTATTTTTTGGTCTAAATTCAAAATATTGCACAAATTGGTAGACCATTTTAATAAAGGTATGACACAATGTAAAGGCATTTGGTCCACTTGGTGTAAAAAACATGATAGATCTAGAAGGCTTTACTCTACACTTGATAGATTTTATTTGAGAAAATATGCCTTTGACACTAGTCTAGAAGGATATGGTAATGTCTTCAAGGTTATTCCATTAACTATACTAGACCATCACCCCATTGAGCTCAATTTTAATTTAAAAAATGATGAAAAAGAAGAGAAGGCTACCATGAAAGGATTGTATAATTTAATGTGTCACTTCTTGTAGAAAGAGAGTTATTAGATGGTATTTAGTTGGTGTGGAATGTTAGGAAGTTTTCCTCTGACTCAGACTCTAAAATTAATTGTTGGAATAATTTAATTGAACTATCAAAAACAATTCCAGATCTTATGGACAAATTAAAGACAAGAGGTAAAGGAAATATTTCATAATATCCTAAGACAACTTACTAGGTTGGATGTTGACTTACAATGTGACCCATATAATGAATCCTTTTTAGAAACATTTTATTTTTTTAAGCATAAGTGGAGACAACATTGGATTTACTATGCAAGGGGTGCTCAAGTCAAACCCAAACTTAATTGGCTCAATCTTGGTGATAAAGGTACCAAATTTTTCTTCTAAATTTTAAGGACTAAGCATAAAAAATATAAAATATAAAAAATTAAGAAGGATTAAGAATTTATAGTAGATAATCTATAAAAAAATAATTATTTGATTTCTACTCAAAAAAACTATTAACTCATGGGTCAAATGATCAGATTGAACATAGTAGGGTGTTGTGTGAAAAGATTATTCCAAGAAAGGTTTCCTTCATTCAATTATCCTTTTTGGATAGTGATATCTCTTTGGATGAGGTTATATGTGTGATTGACTCTAAAATTTGATAAGGCCCTTGTTATTGATGGATTCATGATAGAATTCTATAAAGACAATAAATATTGAGAAACAACTAAGTTCCTAGAAGCGTATAAGTAAGCAATTAAGGTGGGCTCTCCAAGTTTAGAGATCAATAGAGGGGTTATTAAACTCATTTTAAAGGAGGGTGATTGTTAGGTTGTGGAGCTAAAAGCTTCACTGATGCAGACACGGAGATGGTGGAGGTTGCGGGAGAGTTTCAGAATGTTACTGTCACCGGCGTCAGTTAGGCCAACCGACGTCGGCAGGTTGAGGCAGGCAAGGCAACCGACGTCGATCAGGAGTCGGCCGACGTCGGCACCCCCCAGGCGGACAGGGACCGTCGTCGGTCACCTGTGTGGTTCGACTGTGAGTATATTACGGGTAGTGGGTTCACGAACCAAGTGTTTGCATGATCAGGGCTAATTATAGACTGAGGGCTGCGGATCTAATTATTGTTAGATGTCTAATTATTGTTTGGATGAGATCTATATAATAGACTCATGGTTGTATTGGAAAAGTGTAGAACTTGGATAATCCAAGTGTGGAGCTTGGAGAGTTCTTCCCATGGAGGAATCAAGTAGGATTCCCCATGCTTGTGCTAGGGAGTAAGAGAGCAAATAGCTCCTTCAGAGAGAGGTAGAGCAATGGTGGGTTCCTCCTAGGTGCCACAGTACCAGGCGTGTTGGTGCTGGATTGGAGAGCCAGCAGGGTTCTTCAGGTATGTATGATCTTGGTCATCAGGTGAGCATGGCCGCTTATAGGAGATCTACATGGTAAGTAAGATCGTTGATCTACAGGTGTGTGTGTGTGTGCAAGGTCGAGGTTCATAGGTGTGTAGAACCATGTATTGATCTTAGGTTGGAGATCAGATAGGATAGCAACACAACAGGGAGTAGAATCAGGCATGATCTACTTGGAGTACGGTGTGTACTCACAGTGATGTGCGTGGAGTACATGGAGAGCTAAGAGGAAGGCATGGAAGTTCCTTCCATAAGTATGGTCTGTTGGATAGCAGGTTGTTGCAGGTTCATGGGAGATCTACTTGAAGTACGCTGAGTACTTCTGGAGTGCGTGGAGCACTTGTGGTGTGTGTGGAGCACAGGAGGTGAACACCAACTCTGTGTTTGAGTTGTGTGTTGGGACCTGAGAGAGAGAGCTTTGAGGAGAGAACTACTGTTCACTTGAGGTGTGGGAATCCTCTGTAAGGTGGTGGAGAAGAGGTGGCATCTTCTTTATTGTATTCTTTTCTGTAAGAGTTATTAATACAAGTTGTGTATTGTCTCTCATATCATGTGTTATTCTGAATTCTAGTTACTTGTTTAATCTGGTTATTTCCGCATATTAAGTTGCTTGGTTTGGTAATCAATTGTGTGCTCTTTCTGAGGAGCCCGATCCTAACAAGTGGTATCAGAGCTTTTGGTTGGGATGCTAACATATTGGTTTAGATCTGGGTAGTGTGTTTTGATTACAGGACACTCTCAGGGGTTTTTGATTGAGTGGGAGTAGAGCAATGGTAGATGAAAGTAAGCTAAGAATGGAGGAGTTGAAAAGCACAGATGGTCACTCACGGTCTGATGGAAAGAAAGAGCAGGTAAAAGGACATTGTTGGTTGGTAACAGATCAGCATGAAGAAACTGATGAAGTAGATGTAGTAGGTGTTGTTGCACAGGATGCTCTATGAGGTTTCTTGGATAAAGTTGAATCTTGGATAATAGATTCGGTTGCCTCTTTCCATGCAGCCCTAGGTACAGGAGCTGGTGAGCCTTGCCACAGGATTGGCAAAGGCGAAGTGAAGCTGAAATTGCAGGCGGCCAACACACAGGTGTTGATGAGGGTCATGCAGGTCCCACACTTGGAGATTTGGCTAACTTCTTCAGGAAAATTGGGTGATGAGAGATGCACAAGAAATCTCACAGCGGGTGCACTTGAATTAGCTGGTGGTAAGAAAATAGGTACTCTTTATCTACTTGTTTATATTACTGATTCTTCTTCTATTGCAGAGATGTGGCTTCATAGGCTTGGTCACATGAGCAGGAAGGAGATGCATGTTCTTAAGCGGAAGACAGATATATTTGATAGCCTCAAGAACTAGAAAGCCTTGGTGTTTATGGAGGAGATGGCAGACAGAAACCAGTGGATGATGCTGGGTACTTCTGAGCAGGGCAGTTTGGACATGGAGATTGATTCAAAGGAGCTCACGGGTAAAAATTCATCACTCACAGGTGAACACAGATATTGGCATCGGTCAAGAGGAACCAGCGTCGAACAGACAGGTGCCGATGTCGGTCATGTGCAGACCGAAGCCGGTAGTGTCAGGTAGGGTAAGACCGACGTCGGTCAGGAGGATCGACGTCGGTAGTAGGTAAGACCGGCATCGGTCAGAAGGACCGACGTCGGTAGTAGGGACACTATAGTCGGCAGGATAGGTAGTCAAGGACAGACGCATGGGAACCGACGTCGGTCAGATGTAGACTGTGGAGTGACCGAGGTCGGTCACTGTAACGAATTTTGGGTGGACAGCATGTTGTCAAGGAGTCTCAAACACCCATACGGAGGACCGAAGACGTAAGTAAGCCCTCAAATTCGTTGTTCCTCTTCTTTACACTAGTTGCTGATTGTAGAGCAGGAAGGATCCAAGAAACAGGTGGGAGCATGGCAGGGATATGATGCAGAACCAAGTGGAGACTTGGTCAAGTTGCCAGTAGGTATGATAGCACAGAGACAAATGGATTCCTTAGTTGAAGAATAGAGAGAACGGATACGTGAGACGGAAGATCAGGTCATATGATCTTGAGGAGCTGCAGGACAGTGGTACCAGGTTTGACAGGTGAAGGACGAAGCATGGCTTCAGTCGATGTCAGGGTAACTACTATGGTTTGACTTACCAGGGGGATGATGAGTTGCGACGTCATTCTATTACTGTATGTGGATGGTATGTTTTGCTAGCAGGTTTGTACATACAGGGTTTTGCTGAGCTAAGGGTAAGATTAGTTCAGTGGCATGTCATGATGAGTTTGGAGCAGCGGAATTCTTTGACATGGGATACATGGAGATCACAGGTAGATTTTGTCTCCAGTGGGAGCTGATGTGAATCAGGTGTTGGCGAGGTTTAGGATGGAGAGCCGGAGCACACTAAGGGCTAGATAAGTACAGTGTCTGAAATCACATGAGGTCCGGTAAAGACCTGAGTTTTCCCATGCAGTGGGAGCTGTCAGAGAGTTAGGAGTCAATTCGGGGAAGTGGGTTCTCAGGTATTTGAGAGGGACCAGCAGCAGGTGTTGCTATGTAGGGTCAGGACTTCACTACAGGTTGTTGTAGGTTCGGATGTGGCAGGGTACTCGGATGACAGGAGGTACACCACGGGATGTGTGGTGGGTTGTCTTCAGGATTGATCTTGAAGAGGGATACAAACCAGGAAACAGATTAGATGGAGTACAGGTATAGGTACAGTGTAGTTGTTTATCTCCAAGTGGGAGATTGTTAGGTTGTGGAGCTAAAAGCTTCACTGATGTAGACACAGAGACGGAGGAGGTTGCGGGAGAGTTGTAGAATGTTACTGTCACTGGCGTCGGTTAGGCCAACCGACGTCGGCAGGTTGAGGCAGGCAAGGTAACCAACATCGGTCAGGAGTCGGCCGACATCGGCACCCCCCAGGCAGACAGGGACCGTTGTTGGTCACCTGTGTGGTTTGACTGTGAGTATATTACGGGCAGTGGGTTCACGAACCAAGTGTTTGCATGATCAGGGCTAATTATAGACTGAGGGCTGTGGATCTAATTATTGTTAGATTTCTAATTATTGTTTGGATGAGATCTATATAATAGACTCATGGTTGTATTGGAAAAGTGTAGAACTTGGATAATCCAAGTGTGGAGCTTGGAGAGTTCTTCCCATGGAGGAATCAAGTAGGATTCCCCATGCTTGTGCTAGGGAGTAAGAGAGCAAATAGCTCCTTCAGAGAGAGGTAGAGCAATGGTGCATTCCTCCTAGGTGCCACAGTACCAGGCGTGTTGGTGCTGGATTGGAGAGCCAACAGGGTTCTTCAGGTATGTATGATCTTGGTCATCAGGTGAGCATGGCCGCTTATAGGAGATCTACATGGTAAGTAAGATCATTGATCTGTAGGTGTGTGTGTGTGCAAGGTCGAGGTTCATAGGTGTGCAGAACCATGTATTGATCTTAGGTTAGAGATCAGATAGGATAGCAACACAACAGGGAGCAGAATCAGGCAGGATCTACTTGGAGTACGGTGTGTACTCACAGTGATGTACGTGGAGTACATGGAGAGCTAAGAGGAAGGCATGGCAGTTCCTTCCATAAGTATGGTTTGTTGGACAACAGGTTGTTGCAGGTTCATGGGAGATCTACTTGAAGTACGCTGAGTACTTGTGGAGTGCGTGGAGCACTTGTGGTGTGCGTGGAGCACAGGAGGTGAACACCAACTCTGTGTTTGAGTTGTGTGTTGGGACCTGAGAGAGAGAGATTTGAGGAGAGAACTACTGTTCACTTGAGGTGTGGGAATCCTCTGTAAGGTGGTGGAGAAGAGGTGGCATCTTCTTTATTGTATTCTTTTCTGTAAGAGTTATTAATACAAGTTGTGTATTATCTCTCATATCATGTGTTATTCTGAATTCTAGTTACTTGTTGAATCTGGTTATTTCCACATATTAAGTTGCTTGGTTTGGTAATCAATTGTGTGCTCTTTCTGAGGAGCCCGATCCTAACAGTGATCTTTTACTTGTAAAAATATGAGGACTAATTACTCTACTCAATGTTTCCTATAAAATTTATACTAAGATATTGGCAAAAATACTATCCTCATTATTACCCTTGGTGGTGTTGGAGACACAGATTGGGTTTATGGAAGGAATATATCTATTAGATAATATTATTAAAAGTTGGTAAGGTATGCATTGGGTTAGATATTCTCATCAATATATTGGGATTATTCTTTAGGATTTTAAAAATTTTGATGATAGAATAGAGAGGCCTTTTATTGAAAGAATGCTTAGAGCATTTGGTTATTAGGAAGGGATCTGTAGAATGATTTTAGTTTTAATCAAATATGAATCTACACTTTTGAGGTAAATGGGGGAATCACATAATATTTCTCCCTAAAAATATCCATTAGACAAGTTTTCACCTTTCTATTTTCATATTTATCATGGTGGTTGAAGCACTACACTATTTCATGAGGGCAGATGTTATAGACCCCCTAGTAAGAGGTATCTAACTTCCAAATAAAATGTAAATGATTGATGTACTATTTGTTGATGATTCAACATTGATCTCTATGTTTTAAAAAGATAATCTAATACAAGTGAGATCCAAACTTAATATTTATTTTCTAGCCTTTGGTTCCAAGATTGTTTATCATATGTCTTGTATGATAGGATGGAAGGAGAACCAACTAGACTGGCTTGTTGAATTTATGTGGGACTATAAGGGCCTTAACTAGCTAGTTAGATATTTGGGAGTTTCATTTTCCATTGCTCTTTATCTCAAATAGATGTGGGATTGGTTTTACACCAAAGTAAACAATAAAATTAAAAAGTGGTAAGATTATCTTCTTTCACTCCCTTATAGAATTTAGGTTTGTCAGTTAATTCTTTGATCTTACAGTTTATATTACGCTTATTGATAGTTATTTAAAAAAAATCAAATTAACTTATTGCTAAAATTATTAGACTTTTTATGGTTAGATGGCAAGGGGAATATAAAAATACATGTAGTTTCTTATAATTTTTGTTGTAAACCATGAGAAATTGGAGGTCTTGGTCTAAAGTACCTATTCGTTCAACTTATTAATTTAGCGATTAAATGGATCATCAAGGCTTTCAAGGGGAATGAGCATTAGAGTTTTTTGGTAAGAAATAACATTTTAAGGAATTTTCTAAAGGTAAAGTAGGTTTGAAAGGCTTACATATTTATAACTTTCTTCTTGGCCCTTATTCTATTAAAGTTTTTGTTTCTCCTATTTTTACATCCATTTGGAAGGCTTGGGACCTTGTGAAACACCTTGTCACTATAAATAATGTATTTAGTTTGATGGGATGTTTTTTTCAAGTGTATAAATATATATGGTGGAACATTTTCCTCTATAATCATCATCTTTCCCTTATCAAATAGTGTTCCACCTTGGAATGGTTTAAGAAATGTCTAAATTATTTTAAATACCTCTATGGTTGTGAGGGTTAGGCCTACTTGGACATCATTAAACACAAATATCACATTCGTACAACCCAATGTAGGACTTACTTTATGGTGATAAAATAACTAAGGGATAATAATTCAATGAATCATATTGACAATGATAGTGAATTTTGGGACAATATCAATTGGATCAAAGAGCCTCCCCTTCATGCGTTCAATAAAAAAAAATTGTATCTTAAACTATCCTACACTCATACCCATTATCAAATGCTTAACTTTGTGTGGTTTTTTTGTTACTCTTACCATAGTTGGGCCTTTAGATTTAAAGTGGTTTGGGATTCATGTTTATAGCCAAAAAATACTTTTTTTAGGTGGCTATTACTTCATAATAACTTGGTTCTTGGATAATTTCTTGATAAATGTGGTGATTTCCCCACTTTATATCTTGTGAGTAGTGATGTCAAGTCAATTGAACATCTTTTCTTTACTTGTCAATAGCTACTAAGATTTAGAAATGTGTTTGAATTATAAACCACTTAGAGGAGGGTTGAATCAATGGTAGAAAATAATCCAATTAAATTTTCAAACCCTTCAAAAATACTTAAGCATTCAATACAACCATTCATGAAGAATTTAAGATGTTTATAGCAATGATCAATAACTAATCAATGATTACACGCATAACACAGGATCTATATGGGAAACCCTCTTGGGTAATAAAACCCACTCTCAAGCCTAAAAACACATGGACTACTTGTCCTATAAGGTATTACAAATGTGAGACTAGTCAAGTCCTTCTAACCAGAATTTTCTAAAACACATGTTTCATAAGGAACACCTACTCCTAAGATGATCAATTCCTTTTGACCAACTATTGATCAAGTATTTTTGACCAACTTTAGTGAAACATTTGTTTCACAAGGATCACCTACCCCTAAGATGATCAAGTACTTCTGACCATTTTTTGGTCAATTCCTTCTGACCTAAATGTTGAGTACCCTCCCAACACCTATGAAAAGAACATCTCCTGATCACTCATTGCCTAAAAATTTGATGGAAATACAATCTATATCATCTCTCTTCAAATATACACATTACATATTCCATATTCTAATATACATCTTAAATCAACTACCAAGGTCACATAGACATCATCTATCCTTTTCTCATCATCAATATTCAAAACTGTAAGAGCACTATTCTTGACATCAAAAATATGACCTATAAGTCATACACATAGTCATAAAACTAATGTACTCTACAACCCATCCACTAGGCATATACCCTTTCCTTCAATCATAAAATCTCACACACACCTCTTCTCTTAGGTCTCCCAAGCATAGAAATCACCACATTTGATTTCACCTTTTATAGAGCCTTCATGATTATTATCTTCTTATTCAGCCTTTAAACTAGCCTTAACCCTTAATGATTCTATCATATGAAGACATAACTCAATATCATTCTCATATGTTTTCCATAGCATCTATTGGTCACCCTTAAGAAGCTACACCTTTCAATTAGGTCTTAGTAGCCCTTATAGGTCTCATGTTGACCTGTTCACCCATTTAGCAATCCATTAAGGAATTTAGATACAAAGGACCACTTATAAAAGCATATTTCTACTCCACATAACCCCTTAGACATATTTAAATGATTATATACATCAAAACACTCCTCTACATATGCTTAATCTACTCAAAATTTAGCCTTGTACACAAGAACACCATGAATGAACAAACAATCAACTTCTAAGGAATTTTTTATATAGAATATGGAATGGTCAAACCTCTAAAGTCCATATAGATCATCCTCAGAGAGTATAAAACACCCTAAAATAGCTAATTCATCTCAAAACATTTAAATACCATAAAAACAACTCTATTACCCTTCTCAAGTTACTTGCAGAGCATGAACGAACACATAATCAACTTTGGAGATCAATAAATTTGATTGTGGAAATATTTAGAGTATCAACTGAATATTTTGAGATGAATGTTGAAGCCCTATAAGAATTTTTTTTTAAATATCAAATTATTCATAGATCAAAATTTATGGATTAAAAATAAAGCACTGGTCTTTCCTTTGTTAAATTCAAATATTTAAATCTAAATGGTCATAGTTACACCTCGATCACTTAGAACACATCTCATGCTCTTTGCTCAACTTTCTCAACTCACACCATATATATATTTTTTAAAATATCTCAAAATTTAAATCTAATTTGATATTAAACATTTATCACCTTAAACATCTCATGCTTCCTTGTAACTATGGACAAATGTGCTCCATCAATCTCTACAAATTAACTAGCTCTTTATCTTGTAGTGCTCATTGTTAGATCTTTCTCAAAACCCACAAGATTATGACACGTATCACCCTCACATGCCTTAAAATAAATTCAATTATATTACCTTATACTTGTGCCACTTTTAATTTTCACATTCATTGTTGACTCTTTAACTTATCCCACATTGTTGATCTTTGTTAGTAGAAACAGTTGTTCACCATTGATCTTCTGTCAAACTAGAAAAATTGTGACACTTATCACCAACATGTGAAAAATTTGACAATTTTATTTCATAAACACCATTTATATCAATATGTATGATTAAGATCTCACCATTGATCTTCTAGACCAATAACCTCGGACATCAACATGATTCAACTTGATAGTCTTTGGCCCATCATAGTCTGTAAGTGCAATTTTGAGTATTTATATCTTTAACTATAAATCACTTCAAGACTCCAAATTTTTAGGGTAGATTATTGGTACTATATAAAATATATCCATGAAATCCTTTGACCTATGTTGAATTTCTAAGTACCATAAATAAATGCTTAAAATTTCTAGTTCATCCATATCTGCATGATGTGTAATGACAATCTAGATAATTATGGGAACATAGTAAATATATTTGAGAAGCCAACTTTGCCCCTTAATAAATTTCACTGTGCTTAATTTAATGACCTAAAATTTGAACCGTATTACCTTTTCATAAATGGGAGTCCATCCATATATCAATCTACTACTAGAACCTTCACACATGTGAAATACAACATCATCAATATGCCTACTAAGATTTTTTAGTCACATAACTAACTATGATAATATGATTATAATGAATAAATAAATGAGTCCCATTCACTATTATAATCTCTCCAATTATCCTTTATCTCTGATAGGACTTATCATATATGCTCAATACTTTAGACCCATCTATAATCATGCCAAAATTGAAGATCAACCAAACCTACTTCAAGCATATTAGGACAAGCACATTTCACACTTTGTCATTGATACTTAGACTATCAAGACACTTCATCCACTCACCTGGACACCTCCATGACATAAATAAAAATTATCTAAGAATTTTTTTATATATATTTGGTCTATTATTTTGTATTATAAAATTACCTGGTTTAATGTTGTTTTTGGATATGTTTGTACTAAAAATAAATCCATCCATTATTGCACAAATATTCCATGGTATTTTTTAATAATAATCTTTGTTTGTATGGAAACAATCAACCAAGATATTTTTTGATATAAAGCTAGGGTACTTATTGAATTCACAGTTGAAGTCATTGTTAAGATTATTATTGTGTAAATTTATCTGCAGTTGAATATCCTAGAAATCCATCTAGAATGGTTCATATAGATAGGCCTATTAAAGGTGAATTCAAAATATATTTTGGATACTGGTGGCTACCCCAAATTCATCCCTCACCTTGATTGGGGCCTCTCTCATCCCACTGCTATGGAGGTGACTCTTTTAGAATATGACTAGTCATTTATCAAGGAATCCTACATTGAGAAAGGCAAATGCCTGATGTAATCTTGGTCTATTATTCATAATCATATAATAATGTTACCTAGTACTCGATGTATGAATAAAAATAATATATGAAACTTAGCATAAGTTTCATCTCATCAAAACCTAAGTCTGGAGATATTTTGACAATTACATAGTAATAGATTTAGATATTGTAGCATTGATGGCAGATAGTAACTTATTTTGGCATAATAATATGGAATGTATAAGGCCTTCTCAAAAATATTTTGAGGAATAAAATTAAACATGGAAAAAATTCCATAAGAATGTTCATGAACTGACTAATAAACTAGAAAAAATGGTTGAATCAAGAGCTCTACAGGAGGTAGTTGAGGTCAGGATAGTTTTTCAAAGAAAATAGTTTTGGACCTTTAATGGATAAATTTGAAATATATTTTCCACCAAAGTATGTTTTTAAGAGACCATACATAAGGTACTTGAGAATACTTGGCATTCAGGACCTAGTTTTGAGAATGTGAATAATAATGTTGATAACACTTAGAGTTTCAAACATTGATTCACCTTGAGGGAGGAACTATCCTACTTGATGTTGTAATATATTTGGATTTTTATTTTTTTTCTATTGATACCTCCTACATGAGTCTATTTATATTTTTGTATCATAAACTTTGATTTTTATTTGGTTACTTACATCTGTTTGCCTATACGGTATAACTTATGTTATTCACCTCTTGGTGATTTAATTTTTTGTTCATGATATTTTAATTTATAAATAAATAGTATTGAATTAAAATACCAATACAAAAAAAGTATACAATCCTATTGAATAAGAATTCCTAATTGAGAATTAAAAAGGCTTTATTGAATCCCAACATTATTATAGTTGAATATAAATCATTTTAAATTGATCGAGATTCAAGTGTCGAATAAAAACCCAAATATACTTTTATCATTTAATTGTATTAAATCATCATCCAAAAAAATTAATCCAAACTGAGTTCAACTCTGAATCAAATGTTATACTCAATTGATGTCAAAAATATCAATAAACTTTCCATTGAGTAAAGATGTAAACCATAATTACTTCTCAGAATCCACATCAATAATAATTAAATACAAAAAAAACATGTTCACTTCCCAAAAAATTAATTCATAACTAAATTGAATGATCAAATGCATAAAAAATATTTTCCATTATCTACTAGCATGATTGATTCTAATATAATGCTATTAACAATTAATAAATGTAGCTAAGACTGGAAATGCCACAAAATTTCACATGATCATACTTGAACAAGAATAAATCACATCACATTCAAATCGACTCTCAGTTCAAATCCATTTCAAAAAATATTTGAATTCAACTCAACCATTAATACAATGAAAATCACACCATGTTGTTTGAACTATCTTAACTCAAAATATACAACCGTAGTATAATCAATTTAGTGCATATAAGATTTAAAATGAACCATAACTCATAAAATAAGAGTATTTAAAACATAATAAACTATTGTTTGATAATTAGAGCTTGACATTGCCATTTGAAATTATTATTTAAAACATAACATTGTCTTTTGAAACATAATAAACACATTAAGACATCATAAAATATCATTTTTTGAACTACATCAACTCAAAACATAACATTTTCTTTTAAAACATAATAAACATTTTGAAACATCATAAAATATTATTTTTTGAACTACATCAACTCAGAAAAAATATAGTTGATAATGCATGTAAAATTTAAAATTAATGATAACTCAATAAAAGAAGATTATTTGACACATAATAAACTATTGTTTATAAATTGAAACATAATATTGTCATTTAAAATCATTGTTGAAAACATAACATTATCTTTTGAAACATAATAGAGGGTTTGAAATATAATAAAATACCACTTTTTAAAAAAAAATACCCATCCTCCACTTTCTCACTTCCATCCCTTAAAATTCCTACCTCCCTTTCCTTTTTTTCATCCTTTAATATGCCCACCCTTATAAGATCCTCTGTAGAAAAAATGTTATTAGCATGATTTTATTTATCCTCATTCACTACATCTCCTACTGATAGAAGACTTGGAATTGCATTTGTTTTATGCTTTAATAAAATATTAGGGTCCATGTCATGCTCCTTAATTATTATCTTGAGTGTGTTGTGTTGTTTATTTGACAAGATAAGATTTTTCTTGAATTTAATAGCATCATTTAAACTTTTTTTGTGAATTTTTCAAATGCACTTTGAGGACCTAGGCTTCATTTTTTAGGTTTTCATATTGTGAAAGTAATTAAAAGTGTAATATAATTAGATAAAAATTATTATAACTAGAATATATAGGTTAAAAAATATGATAACTTACCAAACCTTTTTCCTTTTCTGCATTTTCAATCATGACAAGGTTTATATCTCTTGCCCATTTGTTAAAATATGCTTGGGATTCTACATTATAATTATCTAACCTATTTAACATAATATTAAAAAAAAATCATTGTAACCATTAAAAAGTGAAATTAACCCATATTTAGATTGATTAAATAAAGTGTCAATATTTGTGGGTTCATGTTAAACTAATGAAAATAAATTGACACATTGCAAGTAGTTATGATAATGATCATTTATTTATTTGATCAATGCTTTCACGTTTAACTCCCAAAAATTTCCAACATTAATCTCATCTAGAAAACCCTCCTTAATATTTAAAATAACACTTTCTAACGATAAATTATTAAATATAAAAGTATCAATGTTATATTCTAACAACTCCATATTGTCTATAGTTGGTGGATTAGGAGGTGAAGAGATACAATGTGCACTTTGAGCATGTACACTTGAAACCCAAATAAAATAACTAGCAGTAAGGTACCCACTTTGAATCACCATATGTTATTAATCTAGATCAATATGTTGTAAAAATGTTAATCCCTATGCACTAGACACACTACCGAGACATAAACTAGGAAAGTTAAAACTTGACAATTGTTGTGTTCCTTTGCTTTATGCTGAAAATGAAATATTTTTCCCCCTTGTGTGAATTTTATTTGGTGGTGGTGGTCGGGGAATAATTTCCCTCATAGATTGAGATTTCCCTAAAAAAATAGATTATATTTAAAAAGGTAAATTAAAAAACAAAACTTAATGTTAATTTCAAATTTAACATTTAGTACTTATAGTTGGAGAGAGTATGTCCTCATCTCTATTGTCTTATTTAGAGTCAGAGTGGTGGTTTCAATTGCAAGATGCTTATGTGCCATTGTAAATTTAAGGGTATATTAATTTAATTCAAATTCAAGGTCACTAGATTCAAAGTGAACTACAAAAATTAAAGAAATAAATACCATAATAAAAAATTTGATTTTTATAATGTATTGTTTATCATTGAAAATTGAAAATATGAAAATCTGCATGCGGATATGATTCAGAAGAAGGCCTCAGATGTTTAAAAATTTGAAACAAATGAAAAAACTATTATTCAAACTTGTAATATTCATAACCTTCAAGGGAATGATGTCCTTTCTAAGAAGCTTGTCTTCATGTGTTAAATGCATGAAGACATAACTATAACAAAAAAATAAATAATATGCTTCAAATCTATAAGACTTTACTAAGTAAACCTCTCAGGGGATTCATTTTAATGTTAATATATCTTCTTACTCATCAACAAAAATTTTGCTCATTTTTGGATGAATCAAAGTTGTAATTGATGTTTTTAATAGGTAATACAAGACCTCATAGTACAAGGCTAGAATAAAATTGGAACAAGTAATTTTAAAACTCTAATTGAAAAGGCATTACTTAGTTTTCATCTAATCCTACTAAAAATAAACATTAACCAGTTAATTATCAAACATGAAAGAGTAAAATTAATGTAAACAATAACCCAAAAGGGAATGTGCCATGGTCTTACCTACAAGACTATTCTTTCAAGTAAAAATAGAACATTGGCTTTTAAAAATGGATATGATATTTTTCAACTTGGAGCCCCCTTTTAATCTGACAATCTATAATGAAAGTGAAAAATATGCATTTAGTGAAAAGTGTTGACAAATTACAAAACATATAATTTTTAATTTGAAAAATGATGGTATAAATATTAGTTGGATCGATCTAAAAGTTTTAGGTATACTCTAAATATTTTTTGTCATCATTACTCAATATTGCTTTCGTGGTGACATGGTTAGAATTATGGTGTGGAAGCCCTATCAAATTATGGATATCTGAAGTTGAGGTAACAAAATAAAATAATTTAGAGTTGAAATTGAAATTAAACCTTGTATTACTATCAACATAGAAAGACATTAGATATTTTAACAAGGTTTTGTCAGTTTCATATTGTGGCATATGAATAATGCCCCCAAAATTACACTTGGGAATCCATTCATTGTATTTATCAAGTTACTATAGTAGTACCTATTGTCACTTAGTTTTTAACCCTTGGAAAGGTAGTTAAATCCTTATACAAATTGAGTGGAACATGGGATTTCCCCTAGACCTATGGGTTTTCTATAGCAGGTATAGACTTCAAGATTGAAGGGATGTTCACTAGTATTATCTATTCAAGCTACTCACTTATGCTCCTAACTTGTTGAAATGAAAAGGAATAGAGAAAACAAAAAAATAAAATTAATAATATGTGTTTATGAACCAATCTAATCTCCATAATACTACCATGTACTTGAACTATGAAAGGTGATTCACAAAATTGACTTCAACATCAAAGGTTTCTCTAACATAAGTATTTCAACATGGAGGTGAGATGCAATGCATATCCCAAGATGAATGTTTAAGATATATGATTTTAGACACTATTACCATTACCTACACTTAAATACATATAAATAATCCAACTACACTTCATGTGACCTATTAGAGGATAGACTCCTTGCACAAAAGATGAAACAGTAAGGTGGACACAAGGATAGATGATTATCACTTGTCATTCAACTATGCACAACTTCACATGCTTAGATAAGAAGTTTAGAAATCAAAAACAGATTTATATATTTTATTAAAATGAAAATATATTACTCAAACTAGCATTGATTTTCCATACTAGATTTGGATTCCATTACAAAGCTAAAAGTGGCTACTTATATAGAGAAGTGTGAAAACAGAGGGGTATAGTAGAATAAGATTGAAAAGTGTCCATGTGAGTTAAAAAACTAAAGGGAGTTATGAGATAGTATATATAAACCTATAATTCCATGTGTCTCACTCTTGAAGAAGATCCAACCTTCCAAGTGGTATAGGGGTTACAAATTGGCTTGACACCTTGACTAGCTTCTTGAAAACTACCCTTCTTTGCATGAAAGGAGTGACAAATGGACTTTCCAATCATGAATTAACCATGAAATTATATTATACAACTAAATGGACACTTTAAATGCCTTAATAAACTCCTATGATCTAAAATCACATTATTCATGTGCTTAGGTGTCCCGAGGCTCTTCATTTCCCATGCCTAACTTGGTCAAAGTTGCCTAATACTCAATTTCACATTCTTAAAGTCAACATATCTCCATTAATTTTATTCAATTTTTTTTTAAAGATTGAAAAAAACCATTTTGGTTACTAGAAGAACTCCCAAGAACTCACTTCACTCCTCAAGCCCTTACTAGCCCTACTTCCCTTGTAGCCCTAAAAACCTATAAACCTTCTTATGTAGGACAATCTATGGAGGGTAATTAAAAACTAAGGGAATATTATATGAACCAATATTTAATTACATATCCATGTAAAATTTCATCTTCAAACTCTGAGTGGAAGCTCATTTTTCTACCTCTCTCTCTCTTCAATTAGGCTTCAATTAGGCCTGCTTGCCTAGCATCATATTTTTTTGATCCAAACATGTGCCACACATTTTAAATAACCCAAAATCATTTGAATAAATTTAAATATGCTATCACCATCCTTATTGTCAATTTATGGGTCATTAGACCTTGTTGAAGAATGCAAACCATGAAATTGCCTTACCACTTGTTCTCATTCTAGGTCTATTTGAGATAACCTTAAAAACTGGGCCTTATTTTATCACTTCAAAAAAACAATGTACAAATTTTTGGGATTTAGTAGTTATTAAACATCCAAAATTACATCATAAAATTATTGATAAGTTCTCCCCTTCTTAGAACACCAAGTTACATTAGAATCAAAGTATATTTGTAAAACCTAATTGGAGTCCTAAAAAACATAAAATATCATTAAGGAGAAATTTTTTGCATTAAATGTGCATTAGAGGTATTTGTTTGCATAGTCACTATCAAGGTTTTAGGAGGGTTTAAGACATGTTTGGGGTCTTAACAATTATTCATAAAGAACATATTACCAATTGACTTCCTTCTACTTGGAAAACCTTCTTTAATGACCTCCTCACCTATCTAAAATGGCTTATAATCCCATGAAAATTATGAGCGATGGTGTGATTATGTGAAGCTGTTCCTTGGGTGGTATGCTTAGCTCTCTTAAACTCTAGAGAGGTCTATTTTGAGTTTTAGGCCTTAAAACTCCATCTCACTATTAGGAGAGGTTAAAAAAACAACAAAAAAATATTCCCCATGATTAAACATGATTTTTTAGTGAATATTATGACACTACATACATCTAGTGTAATGGCCAAGAGGCTTGGGGTTTACGGCTTATCATCTCTTTATTAGGCCATAAGGGCATTTGATGAAGACTGACTTTCTTGTGTAAATTGAGAGTGTTTTAAGACCCCTATTTTACTTATTCATTCTTTCAAGGATGCTCTATGGGGTTTGACATGGTTTTTTATTATTTGAGTCCAAATGAACCCCTTTGTCTCATAGTTATCACTTGCCAATGGAGTGGGCAAGGCCTGAGACAAAACAATGGGTATGCCTATTGTTAATATGGCCTTGAAATAACCAAGAACATAATTTTTTACTCATAATAATCCCCTATACAAAATCACAAGGTGTGATTATACGTATTGAATCCTCAAAACATCAATTTATCATAAGATTGGCTAGGTCTGATAATGACTATGTTTATCTTAGGCTTCATTAGGTCTTAGACAAAAAATTTACCTTTCCCACCTTTGTTATTAAATCTAAGGGTTAGATAGGATCTCCCTAACACTATAGACCATTATGAAATTACATTTCTTCCTTTCAAACCTATTGATGTAGGGTCATCTTGGAATGCTCACACAAGGTTTAGAATGTGTCTTAAGTATGTTCAAATTCAAATTTGAGTTTAAATAGGTGTTCCTGTCAAAAGGGAATTTTAAAAATTTCATGATTGTATTTATGGTCTATTTGATAAATAAATATATATAATGGAGAAAAAAAGTTATAATAGACCTTTTATGGTCTCATGATGGTCCTATAATGGATATAAATACATTTACCATGTATGTGTCATGAGGTGGTAGTCATGGTTCACTAGCCTATGTTGGATTAGGAGTTACTTGTGGAATCTTGATCAATAATTAGTTAGGAGTTTTTTTATTTTTAGGAGTTTGAATACAAATAAGAGTTTTTCAAGTGTGTGTAAGTGTTGAGATGAGGACCTCTCATTCCATTCAAAATAAATAGAAAATGGGCATGTAAATGGTGAAGTTGAAGAAATAAAGACTGAGACATTATAATTCTATGAGTTTTTGATATTGCATCGCTGAGAACAAAGGTTTTGATGTGTAATTGACTCCTCCAGTGGTAAGTGTTTGATAATATGATTTATCTTGTCTCTGATCTTATTGTACTCTCTATTCTAATATAGAAACTCAAATTAAAATGGAAGTAGTACTTGTGTAGAGATTGTCAAATTTGTAAACAGAGCATGCATGCATATAGTCTTGCTCAAATAGTGGATTGAGTATTTCATCCTATTTTAATTTGATTTATGTCGTGAAACCCATGTATGAATAGTGTGAATGATGTTGTTTAAGTAAATATTATCAAAGATTGATTTTGTTCTAGTTAGTTATAAGATTTTCTCATTGATAACTTATGCATTGCAAACTAGAGTTATGTACGTTGACATACTAAACATTGAGTTTTGTTTGATGAAGAAAAAAATGGATTTTTTTTAATAAAATTCAAGGAAGGTGATGATAATATAATTTAAGGTTTTGGGAGTCTTTAAATAATAAAATGATAAAAACCCTGTGTACCTTGTTTGATAGAACAAAATACAGTCCATAAGGAATATAATTTTGGTGTATTATCTTTTTGTATAGTAATTGGTTATGCATGAAGTTTCATCTGAAATTATGGGTACTTAATGTGTTACTTAAGGGTTTTGAATTTTTCTAGTGGATGTATTATTCAAAATTTGTCCAACATCCCTGTAGGGAGATGTTGGTTTAGCGTAGTGTATTTCCAAAAACCTATGTATTTCATGTTTTGAATGTATTATGAGTGAAAAAAATAAGGTTACATGTTTGTCTCACTATATTTATGTTTATAAAAATATTTTTAATATTTTTACTTTCTTCAATCCATTGGTAATTTTAATATCTTCAAAACCTAGTTATAAGTTGATATCAGTCAGACAGTGCATAATAAGAACCTAGAGAATCTTTGCATGACAGATGGAATGAGAATTATCATGAGCACTAGAGGTTTAGAAAATTTTTATTATGGGTTGACATACCTCTTAGATTTATTTTTAGGTTTTATAACTCAAAGAAGAGTCTAATAAATAATTTTTTGCCCTCTCGGGCCTATAATAGACTTGTAAACCCTAAAACTAGGGTTTTGAGGATATAAATAATTTTAGCAATCAAAATTTCTTGAAATTTTGTATGTATCAAGGTATTAAGGTTTCAAAATATATTTTAGAGTTTTTTTATAAAAAAATGGGACTATTCACATGAGATTTAGGAACTTGTGTATGGTTGCAAGCAGAAAAGACCTAATAGACCTAAATAGAGGCTTAAATGCATTTTTAAAAGTGGTTTATGAAATGAGTAAAGGAATAATACTTCACATGTAAATTAATATTTTAAAAGTGTATTTGAATCAAGTATTTTATTTCAATTGAGGGAAGGTTTAAATCCATACAACCCTAAAAGGTTCATAAACAGGGCTAGTAGGAAATAAGTTATGAAAGATGCTTGATTGAAGTAAAGTGAATTGATAGTTGGAGTTAATGGTTTAATAAGGGATAGGAGAGAATTTTATGAGAAAGGAGTTTTATGGGACTAAAATAATCATGGATTTTAAATGAAATATTGAGAGACCAAATTAGTATTGACCAATGGAGAGTGCACCATGGAGGTAAAGGTGTGTACATGAACAAGGATTATTTTAGGTTAGTAAATGTGATTGAATAGTTGAAATGATAGTATAAATATCATTAAATTAGTGTGATATGAGCCTATGAATCATTGTATGTAATAATATATCTATTTTGGCATGATTGTCCAAAAGGACTTGGCATGAATGAAAGAATGCATAGAGGATCTTGAATCAAAAATAATTCAGAGTTAATGATTATGACTAGTCAAGGATATTGAATAAAAGGTTGATAATATTAAGGAATTATCCTAAATAATTTTCATAATTTAGTATTATATCCATCCATATGCTCTGGGTAGGTATATGCAGGTATGATCATGGTGACTATATTGCATGTTGCATGATTAACCAAGAAGTTGTAGGTAAGAAAGAAGGCAGATTGCAATGAGAATTGTTGGAGGATAGAGTAAGAACATATTTTGAGGAAGGTATGATACATTTTGTGATTTATTATTTGTTTGAATCCATTGTTGATAGTATGTGATAGAAAATAGTAAGCATTATGGTGTCAACCCTGAATCAAGAGGAGAGAAGCTCATAAATAGAGCTCAAGGAAGTGAAATATTCTAAGTGTGAAGGAAAAGAATTTATAAGGCCCAAGTGTGGTCTGAAATAGAAGGTTACAAGTGTGAACCAAAGGGAATGGTTTAATTGAGACCAAAACAAGGATAATAATGTGCCCAAGTGAGGTACTAAAGGAGAAGATGAGAGAAGAGGTAGAATGGAAAGGGAAAAATAGGGTTAAGCATGAAAGCCACAAGGAAAAGATGTTGCATGAAGACACCAAAACAAATATTGAGATGGAGAGAGAGATGGTAGAGATGAGGAAGAAAATAGAGGAAATGTTGATCAAGATGGTCATGAGAAGGAAGCCAACAAAATGGCCAATCAAATAAGTAATGGAAAGGATAAGAATACAAAAGATGAAGGATGAGGGCAATCAAGAAAAATGTTTTGAAATCTAATGTTGATTTGATATGTGTGAATGTAGGTATGAGAAATGAAGAGAAGGAAGAGGTAGTTGAGCCCATTCATAAGTTCAAGAGACAAGAGGAAGAGGCATATGACCAAGTGGTGATCAAAATAATTCAAGATGAATAAGAGATTCCATGTAGATTCATGTTGATAGAATAAGAACAAGTAGGTTAGCCATGTTGGAGGCAAGATAGCATGAAGAAGGAAAAGATCCTCACTCAATAAGATGAAAGTGAAGCCCAAGGAGTAATGGTGCAACAACATAAGGAGAGGTATGAGGTATATTCATGATTTTATGAGTCTTTAAAGCAATATATGGATTTGGTCCTCATCAAATGTATAGATAAATGGTTAAGGAGGTCACCAAGGAGAATAAATACATGTGGAATGTAACAATATTGTCCAAGATAAAGGCATTAATGAAGTTAAGGAGGAGTCAAGAATATGAAAGTACTCCCCAAGATGAATTTTCAGCTATTGAAGTTGAGGTACAGGTGGAAGATGAAGGAGAAGTCATGCAAGGAGACAAGAAAAATGCATTGATAGTTGATGAAAAGAGGAAGAGTGAAGAAAAAAAGCACATGAAGGTGCTTAAAAGTAAGAGAAACAAGAAAGAAAAGAGATAATATGGAGAATGACTCAAAGGCATGAGAAAGATCAAGTTTTCTTTAATGAGTTGTTATTTTTTATAGGTGTAGCATGGAATGAGATGGCAAGAGTCAAGATAAAGTATAAGTGTGGTATTCAAAAGTGCACAAACCTATATGATTCTTTGAAGGAAGAAGAAGGTTGGAGCTAAGTTATTTTCTCCCCTTGTGAGTATGATGTAGGTGCATCTTGGAATTTTCACTCAAGGTTTAGAATGTGTCTTAAGTATGTTCAAATTTGAGTTTGAGTTCAAATAGGTTTTCCCACAAGGTTTTTTAAAAAATTTAATGATTGTATTTGTGGTCTAGTTGAGAAATGAAGATATATAATGGAGAAAAATATATATAATATACATTTTATGGTCTCATTATGGTCCTAAAATGGATATAAATACATTTTTCATGTATGTGTTATGAGGTGTCAGTCATAATTCACCACCCTACATTAGATTAGGAGTTACTTATGGAATCTTGATCAAGAATTAGTTAAGAGTCTTGTTGTTAGGTGTTTGGATATAAATAGGAGATTTTTTAGTTTAAGTTTTGAGAGGAATGCCTCTCATTCCATTCAGAAAAAAATAGAGAATGGGCATATAAATAGTGAAGTTGAATAAATAAATACTAAGACATGATAATTTTATGAGTTTTTGATATTGTATGGCTGAGAACAAAGTTTGTGATGTGTATTTGAATCTTGTAGTGGTAAGTGGTTGATAATATGATTTATCTTATTTGTGATCTTATTATAAACTCTATTCTGATCCAAAAACTTAGATTAAAATAGAAGTATTCACTTATGCAGAGACTATCAAATTTGTAGATAAAGCATGTATGCATATAGTCTTGCTAGAATATTGGACTAAGTATTTGATCCTATTTTTATTTTATTTATGTGGTGAAACCAGTTTATGAATACTGGGAATTATATTTTTCAAGTAAATATGATCAAATTTTGGTTTTGTTCTAGTTAGTTATAATATTTGTTCATTGATAGCCTACAGACTACAAACTAGAGTTTTATACCTTGACATACTAAACATTAAGTTTTGTTTGATGAAAAAAATATGGAAAAAGGTTTAGAAAAGTCATGTAAGGTTATGATAACCATATTAAAGGTTTTTTTAGTCTTTAAATAATAAAAGGATTAACCCTGTGTACCCTATTTCATAGAACAAAATACAGTCCATAAGGATTAGAATTTCTATGTATTATCTTTTGTATGGTAATTGGTTATGCGTGAAGTTGCATGTGAAATTATGGGTAATTATTTTTGTTCCCTAATGGTTTTTAATGTTTCCAATGGCTGTATTATTTCAAATTTTTCCAACAAGACTATTAACCTTGTAGGGAGATGTTGGTTTAGCAAACTGTATTTCCAAAAACCTGTGTATTTCACATTGTATTTGTATTATTAGTGAAACCAAAAAGGTTAGGTGTTTTTATCAATGTATTTATGTAGATAAACATATTTTTAATATTTTTAAGTGCTTCAATATATTGGTAATTTTAATAGTGTTAAAAACCCAGTTATGAGTTGATATTAGTCAGACTGTGCATAACAAGAACATAGAAAATCTATGCAAACATGTGAAATGAGAATTGTCATGAGTAATAAAGGTTTTTAAAAGGTGTATTATGTGTTGATAGACCTATTATAGGTATTTTTAGGTTTTATAACTCAAATAATAGTCCAGTAAATAATTTGTTTCCCTCTTGGGCTTGTAACAGAGTTATAAACCCTAGAACTAGGGTTTTGAGGATATAAGTCATTTTAACCATCAAAATTGCTTGGAATTTGGTGTGTAGCAAGGTATTAAGGTTTTAAAATATATTTTAGAGGTTTTAAAGAAATGTGGCAGTGTTTTTATGAGATATATGCACTTGTGTATGGTTGTAGGTAGAAAAGACCTAATATACCTAAATAGGGGCTTACATGCATTTTGGATAGTGGTTTATGGAATGAGTAAAGGAAAAATACTTCACATGTAGTTAATATTGGAAAATTTTATTTGAATAAAGTGTTTTATTTCAAGTGATTTAAGGTATAGATCTGTATAACCCCAAAAGGTCCACAAATAGGGCTAGTATGAAATAAGGTTTGAAAGATGCTTGATTGAAGTGAAGTGAACTAACAGTTAGAGTTAATGGTTTAATCAAGGATATGAGAGATTGTTATGAGAAATAAGAATTTTATGATAATAAAATAATCATGGTGTTTAATTTAACTATTGATAAACCATATTGGCATTGACCAATGGAGAGTGCACCATAGAGGTAAAGGTATGTACATGAACAAGGACTATTTTAGGTTAGTGAATGTGATTGAATAGTTTAAATTATATGAGAAATATAATTTAATTAGTTTGATATGATCCTATGAAAAATTACATGGAGCAATATATTCTATTGTGGCATAATTTTCCAAAAGGACTAGGCATGAATTAATGAATGCATAAAGGATTTTGAATCAAGAACAAGTTAGGGTTAACGCTTGTGACCAATCAAGAATATTAAAAAAAAATGGTAATATTAAGGACTTATAATAAATTATCTAAATCACCTATTATTATTCCATTACCTTTATTAAATCAATTAAAACCCTCACCTACATAGGCATACATGTATGTGTTGATTGATTGTATGTAGAGACTTGAAATTTAGTTTGGTCAATCTTTCTCATGTTACCTTTTGGTATCATAATGAATTTATTAACTCTTAGTCTATTTGAGTTATACTTCATAATCCTCATATCATGACTTGGACCTTTAATCAAGTTTAGAACCAGTATATATTTATCTATAGCATGTAGTTGTTTGTTAGGGCTAGGTTTGACTACATACTTTGTGTTCTAGACCTTACTTTCACATATCAACCTCCCAATAGTTCATGAAATAAATTGAGTTATTTATTGGGTTTGAAAAAATTTCAAAACTACTCTTATTTCTTTCCTTAGACTTTAAGCTAATTGTTTAGACTATAGCTTGTAGGTGGCCTATAGGATATTGACTGTGTATAAAGTCTTAAAATTACTCCTTTTACTGGGAATGATGTTTTAAAGATAAAAAGAGATTATTCCATTATAACTATCTTATAAGGTCTAAAAAATTCAATTTATTACATTCCCAAATCACTTGCCTTTTATTCATGTAAAGATCATACATAGTCCTGTAGATGTATTCTAAGACTATCAAGTCAATTCTACCTTTCTCTTGACTATCTAGGTAGCTTAGTTTTTCATCAAAGACTTGTGAAACTGATAATGAGCTTAGATTCCAATATCTTTTCTTGATTTTTTTTGGTTTGATGTTGACTTTGGTACAAAATGAGGACCTACAACCTTAGGGCCTATAGGTCTCTGATTGATTGTTTAAGGACACACAAAACCACTTCTTGAGTTTCATAACTTTGTATCACCATCAAAACACTACTAACCTTCTTGTCAATCCTATAAGGTATAAAACGGCTTATGAAAATGCCTCACATCACCTCAAACTCACCTTAAAATCCATATAAACTTAATTGTATAGTCATCTTATATATATATGCTCTATGTGTTGTCTTGTACCATCTAATCATTTTGAATAATACTGATGATAAAAGTGAGGTAGTTATTATAAATAGGATTACTAAGAAATTTAGTCAAGAATTAGTCCATAAATAATTAAACATGCATAAATGACTAACTAATCAAGCCTATCTATTCCTATGGTAATTACAAAGGATAGCAAGAAAGAAATTAAAGAAAGCAACACCATACTACCTTCTCAAATAAATTCACCATACCCATGTGGCTCAAAAAGATGTTCTCCCTTGATCAAGCATCCTTTTCTTTTTCAAAAATGGTGGTAAGCTCCTCCAATGCCTCAAGAACACTCCATAAAACTTAGGCTCATGATTCCAAATCACTAAACTAGCCTATCAATGAAGCTTGTAAATAAAAACTATGATCAAATACAAATCCTTATGGAAACAATTTAGCATTATAACTTTACAATATTCAATATTTTAAGATATTTGAGCATAATAAATTTTCACTAAAATAGCTTAGAAATGATGTTCATGGCCTCTCTATTTATAGATTTTTGAGATTGGTCAGGATCAACCATGACCATCCATCTCAAGATTGAGATGTGTGGCCATGAATAATCCTAATATTTGGAATTAAATCCATATATATCCTCAAGATAAATAATAATTAAAGAGTCATGGGAGGAATTAAATAGGCAAGGGTTACCAATAATCTTGATATTTGTGGCATTTATGGCTTAAAGATGTCTTCCCAAGAAATGATGTCACCTGATGATGTAGTTCATAAGAATCAATTTTCAAAAATAAATATTCAACAACTCTTATGGAAAATACACTTAAGCTCTTGATTTTGATTAATTAGCCTTAAACAAGGTTAATCAACATTTATGAGATTATTTGAAAATTAGTCCTCAATTAATCAAAATTGTCAAAAAGTCATATTATTGGGTCATAATTTGACTGGAGAGGAACTAGAAGGTGATGTTAAATGCATTGGAACTTTATTCCCATTTAGGATGTTTCTAACACCAAAAAATAAATTTATGTGACATGTACCAATTTATTATAAGAAAAGAGTTATCCAAATCACTAAATGGTGAAATTAGCATTTTGACTCAAAATGATCTGATCAAAGTTAGTTGGTCCACAAAATGCATTAACCTATTTAGGGATACTTTGACCTAAATTGGCACTTGTAAATGACAATTTCAAACCATTTAGCATGTTTTATGGATTCTAACCTAAAATTCACATTTGAGTACAATTTGATTAAGATTGATAATTTCAATACAAATGGTGTTAGGAATTGGATGTCTACATTTTACCCCTATTTGAGAAGGTGTAGAAAGACATTCATGTGAAGAAATGTCTTTTCAAATGAAAGAGTTGTCAATAATAAATTGGAGTAGACCCATGATGCCCCCTTGATAGGACATACTAGTATGAAAGAGAAAGATGAACTCTTGAAAAGAGAGAGAAAGTGAGAAATTAACTCATGGAACAAATCAAATCCAAATGAGATAATGCTTGCACACGTGATTACCATTAATGATAAAAATATAATCAGAGGTATAATAGGCCTCAGAGATGAGGGGAATAGGAAATATATAATCCATAAATGTAAGGGACACACTTTAAATGTACCTAATTTGAGAGTACAAGCTATGTGCTTATGGCATTGATCAATCTTGAGACAAGTTGCACACTAAAATATTGCCATTATGGGCTTTAATGTGGAGAGATTCAAATTAGAGGAAAAGAGAGAATTATCTACTTCAATAATTGAATCACCACTAGAATGGAGTCTCTAAAGAGAAGATAATAAGTACTCCAATAGAGAAGATTTGATCGTGATAAAATAGTTTTGCCCCAGTAGGGCAAATTTTGATCATTGATAAAGAATAAATAATGATTTTCCCCTTATAGAGCTGATTTTATTTGAACATGGTTTATATTTTGTGCCCAATCATGGGAAATTATCAAGTAAAATAGATCAAATATATACCCCAAAAAATAGGTTAAAGTGAGTGGGCACAAACATACATGCGATGGTCTAATAGCTTAGAAAGCCATATAAAACCAAGCATATGAGTATGCATAAAGTGATGAGAGAGATGAAAAGAAGAATGGAGATATATAAGTTGGCCTCAATATAAATTGAGTTCTACCCACATAGTTCCATGGACTCATGTTCCAACATGAACTTCAGGCTAATGTAGTTCACCCAAGTTTGGGAGAGAATAAAATGAGGAATGATGAAAAATGACCAAGAATTGATTAGACTCATAATGTATGTGAAAAGATTCACGTCTAAGCATAGATAAATAAGCTTGAAATTCATGTTACTTATATGTCTAATTCCATATCATGAGCCTATGTTTTTCAAAATGTTCTGGAGAATCATTCATTAGAGCTGATGTTGACGTTAAGACTTTGAGACCTAAGCACAAAGTGCTTGTTATAGCAAAAGAAATTAGGCATCATAAGTATGAATAAATTATAATGACATAAGATTCCAAGTATGTTGAGCTATTTAAAATTTGAATATCTATAACTAAGGATAATGGAAAAATAATGACCAAAACTAGAGTTACAACAATTTACATTTAACAAAAAAGCAAAAACAAATAAAAAGATAAACATAAATGAACCTAACTTGAAATCAAGATATGATCTCTCAAGAATGAAGTAGGAACAAAAAATGTTTAAAAACAAAAGGAAAGAACATCTTAATGACATGATACCAAGATATAAATAATCAAGATCCATGTGGATCATCAAGGCATTCTTGAACACAAAAGAGAAAAAGCAAAAATCAAACAGAAAACCAAGACTAAGAAACAAAAGACCAAGAATGGAACAAGAAGTAATAAAAAGAGAAAAGGAAAGAAATAAAAGGAGAGGTGCAAAATCACAACAAAACACCAATAAAACTCAAATAAACACACACAAACAAAAACTAAGCTAGGGTGGTTTCAAGACAAATGTTCATGCATGTGTGGTAGAGGCATTATTTTCCACCACATCATAACAAAGAACAATGACAAGACAATTGTTCCCTAATTAAAGAGTAACAATGATAGAATAAATGGGCAAATAAAATAAAAGGAAGGGTGGCCGAGTTGACTCCATATATATAAGACAAGTGGACTCTACCTACATAGTTCCATAGATGCATGTTCCAACATGAACTTTAGGCCAATGTAGTTCACCCAAGAAGTGGGATAAAATAAAAATGATGATTATACCAGCATGATTAATATTATATAATAAATGGAATATATGACAAACAAATGATAATGTCTGGTAAACAAGAAGTTGATGAGATGAGAAAGAATGATCTTGTAAAATGGAAAGTGCATGGGATAAGATGAAATGAACTGATGTTTCTATGATTTAAAAATGGCAAGAGTGTTCAAACTTAACATTTTCTCACAAAATGGTGAGAGTGTGGAATGCTATAATGGGAATATACAAATGTATAAAAGTGAGATAATGTTTTTATTCTTTTATGGATCATGTTCTGATGTTTTTTGGTATTTTTAAAGTATTTCTAATGTTTTTGGTGTTTTTGGGATAAAATATGCACAAGGTGGGACCATCTAGTCAAGGAGATGCATGTCCCAAGAGTAGAGATTCCAATAAGATAGCTAAGCTAGCTATAATGGCCCATGCTTGAAAATTAGTGAGTTTGAGATTCTTGATAAAATAAGAAAGAGCAACAAGTCACTTATATTGAAAAGATGCAACTATTTACCTATCTAAAGTTGTACAAGATGGTCCTAGCTAAACTACTTTGTAGAACCACTGTTGAAGAGGTTCATAATGTTCATGAGACATAATCAAAATCATAAATAGTCAAGGGACAAAAAGTGTTCAAGCTTATAACATGCCTTAGACATAACAAAGAATATGTTTCTCAAAGAGAGAAATCTAGAATGGGATGAAGAATGTGTTCAAAGTTCCAAGGGTTCAAAGCCTTTACTATCGAGAATCATGAAAAGTGGACTAGGGTAGTATAGAATGTGTTCAAGGTAAGATAAAAGCATGGGATAAAATAATGACAGTACAAGTTGCTCCCAAGTCAATGGTCTTATAGACAATGGTTCAAATTTATTCATGCATAGAATCTCTTAAGGTGTACGATGTTCATGGGATCTAATTTTTTTTCACCATTAGGTTTAGCCAATCAATATGCTCCTAATCTATAGTATGCTATGTTAATATATGGTCCTAACAAATTAGGCCGAAACTTGCCTTTCTTTTTGGGTTCAATATTCATGTTCTTCTAGTTATCTTTCAAAACTAAGTCACCAATCTCAAATTCTAGAGGTAAAATGCATTTGTTTTAGCTTCATAATTTGTTCTAATAAGCCTATAAGTTTTCTAAGGAAACCAAACACTTACCTTCAAGAATCTCTAGTTCTTGTAGCCATGAGGCTCTATAGTCTTCATCATCTTCTATGTGCTCCAGTGATATTCTTAATGATGGGATCTCAATCTCGACTAGGATTATACCTTTAGTGCCAAAAATAAGAGAGTATGGAGTAGCTCTAGTTGGGGTGTGATGATTAGTTCTATAAGCCCAGAGGGTAGGAAAGAGTTGCAAATGCCAATTACGACTAACATCATTGAAAAACTCTATTAAGATGGATATAATGGTTTTATTTGATGCCTCAGTTTGTCCTTTTCTTTACATATTTTATGGAGTGGATTTCTTGTACTTGATCTTGAATTTTTCATAAAGAGATTTCACATCTTGGTTTACAAAGGATCTATCATTATAAGATATAATATAGGATGGGATGCCATATCAACAGATGATATGGTAATGAATGAATTTGGCTATTTATTTCTCAATAATATAAATGAGAGGAATGGCCTCAATCCACATGGTAAAATACTTGGTTGTAGTCAAAATGTGCTTATGGCCATTTGAAGATGTTGGGTTAATTTTCCTAATGAGATTAAGAACCCATGTTGAGAATGGCCATGGTGTTGTAATCAGCTGCAATGGGAAGAAAGATGCATGTATCAAGTTACCATGATGCTAACAAGAAACACACTTCTTCATATACTTACAAGAATCTGTCTCCATTTTGGGCCAATAATAGCCTATTTTGAAAAGTTCCTTTGCTAGGACTACACCATTGGTATGGGCCCCACACATTCCTTCATGAACCTCCTTTAGTGTTAGCTTAAATTATCCAAAAGATAAAAAATGAAGAAGCATTCCATCATAGCCTTTTTGATAAATCATGTTTCCAAGGAGGATATAGCATGTTAAGTGATGAAGGAATAGTTATTTTTGGTTATTCGAAAGGTTGGCAAGAAATACATGTCTATCGAAATAGTTATAAAAATCTTGGTACCATGGTAACTCAAGTGAGAGATTAGGATCAACAATGGTGCATATACTCTCTAAATCTAATAGAATATGTGTTAGCTGAAGAAGATTTCCAATTAGGAATTGATACTCTTTGGCACTGTCATGAATTTTAATCATGGAACCAATTTTTTCCATGGCATCAGTAGATCTATTGTTGACTCGTGAAACTTGCTCAAACTATAGAAATTTAAAATGTGTTTTAAGATTATCAATAATTTTCTTGTAAGGAACAAGTTTATCATCTCTTGTTTGATGTTGATTATTTTTTTGATTTATGATTAGCTATGAATCTCCATAGACCTTTAAGCTTTGAATATCCCACTATATGCCAATATAGAGCCCTACAGCTAATGCCTCATATTTGGCCATATTGTTTATACATTGAAATTCTATATGGAATGCTTTAGGGACCAAATCCCCATTTGGCATGATCAACAATATTTTAGCTCTAGACCCTCAAGATGTGAAGGATCCATCAAAATAGAGTGTCCACTATTTAGGTTCTTGTGATGCTTGTTCTATCATCATGATAGAATCATCTAGAAGGTCAAAGTTGAGGGGTTGAGTGGCCATAATAGGAGCTTCTACAAGTTGGTCAATAAGAACTTGGCCTTTGATTGCCTTCTAATTTTGGTACTCAATATCAAACTCATTGAGAAGAATAATCCATTTGGCCATACATCCTTGAAGAGATACTTTAGATAAAAGGAAATTGAGAGGATCTACCTTAGCGATAACAATAGTTTTATTATTTAGCATATAATGTCATAATTTATGAGTGGAAAACATCATAGATAAACATTCCTTTTTAATAGGTATATAGGTATGTTCATAGGCTACCAATGTGAAACTTAAATAATAAACCATGTGTTCCTTACCATGATCATCAGGCTATGCCAAAAGTGCTCCCAATTCATGTTTTTTGGTTGATATATAAACAAGTAGTAGCTTTCCTTGTGTAGGAGGTCATAAAATTAGTGGATTGGCCAAGTATGTTTTAATATTTTCAAATTCTATCTAACAATCTTCATCCCATTAAAATATTACCCCTTTCTTTAAGAGATGGGTAAATGGATGGCACTTATCTGCTAATTGAGAAATCAACCTATATAGACTAGACCTTTCCTTGTAGACCTCACAACTATTTAAGATTATTTGGTGGAGGCATTTCCATAATAGTGATGACCTTTGCAGGGTTGACTTCAATCCCTCATTGTGATACAATGAACCCTAGTAATTTTCTTGATGTGTTTCCAAAGACACATTTTGTAGGATTCAGACAAACTTTATATGCATAAATCCCCTCAAATATTCTTCATAGAATGTCAAGGTGTCCATCCCTTGTTCTTAATTTTGTTATTATATCATCAACATAGTCCTTGATAATGTTATGCATCATGTCATGGAATATGATAGTCATTACATGTTGATATGTGACTCCAACATTTTTCAAACCAAATGGCATGACTTGGTAACAAAATGTTCCCCATGGAGTGGTGAATGTAGTTTTATGCTGATCTTCAGGGACTATCTCGATCTACTTGTAACTAGAAAATTCATCCATTAAGGATAGCATCTCATACCCATCAGTTGAGTGGACAATCATGTCAATGTTGGGCAGAGAAAAATCATCTTTGGGGCATGCTTTATTGATATCAAAAAAATCAATATAAACACATATGCTTGGGGTCCTTTTACTTACTAGCACTATGTTAGAAATCCATTTAGAGTAGTCTAGTGGTCTGATAAAATTGGCTCCTAACAACTTTTTTAATTTGGCCTTAATCAAAAGGGTGATTCGTGGATGCATATTTCTCAACTTTTACTTGACTAGTTTAACATAGAGGGAATAACAAGATGATGCACAACTAAATCTAGATCTAGGCATGACATGTCAGAATATGCCCATGCAAAGATGTCTATATAATCTTTAAGAATGGATATAATATGTCCACATTCTACTTCAGTAAGGGAAGCTCCAAGATAAACAATTTTGGGATTCTCATAAGTTTCCAAATGCACTTCTATTATACCCTCCATAAAGAGTGTACATCCATCTTCTAGAATTTTAGGCAATGTATGGTCATGATCATCTTCTTATACTATATCTTCTTTTTGTTCCTCCCAAAGATCTGGATAATATGAATAATTAGAATCTACCTTCTCAAGTAAAGGCCAATTAGCAAAAACCTCTAAAAACTCAAGAGAAAGATTCTCAAATATTTGATGTTGTTCAAAATAGATGCTTGTCCTAGATATGGAACTTGGGTTAGATGGAATTTCTATGTCTAGAAGGGATGAGAAAACTTTCCTACCTGGGAGTGCCTAAAATAGGTTTTCACTCAAAGGCTTGTCTTTTTCCTTACTTTTTCCTTGATCAACAAGTGCCTCAAAGAGGTTTTCACCTAAAGATCTTGATGTTTTTTCTTTATTATGACCAATAAATTTTTATTACTCTCTAAAGTATGCAGAAGAATTCAATGAAAAATCAAAACCCTACTTATGATCTCCGAAGGGGAATGCATCTCATAAGCCCATGTATTCTGCAATTGATTCTTCATTTTGGAATTCATCGAGGCATATGACCAAATTTTGTTGATCCCAATCTATGAGTTTTGGATGGTAAAGGCAAAGGTTATAGTGAGTGTTTACTTCATAATGAGAAACACTAATGGTGAAGATATAATGTCTTGCTTCAGGATGGGAAACACCATTAAGATGGGTTTTTTGCTTCAAGATCGAAAGCTCTAATAGGTGTTATGGTCAGTATGGGATTTGAATCAAACAAATTTGAATCAACAAGCTCATTGAAAAGGTTATAATGGGACATTGTGTCATTTCTAGGAGTCTCGTTATTAGTCACTTCAGAAGAGTCACTACCAAATGTTATGAGGTCATCCTCTAGTGGTTGAAATCTAAGACCATGATTCTAATTGACAACTCTAGCTGATAAGGGTTCTAAAATTCCTTATGCTTATGGGCCAAGGCCTTTCCCTATATAGTCAAGATGATCCATTATATTTTTAGGGATATGATACTTTGGATTCTAAAAATAATCCCTAAGGCCTTTATAATATAACCAATCTCCCTCGGTAAAAGCCTATCAATCTCTCTTTGGTGTAATTGTAAGTACAAAAACCATAAAAGGTTTTGATCGCTTATTCTTTGGTTTCCAAATTTGATCAGGTCTGTTAGGAGTCTGGTAAGGTTTGGGCATACCAAATGTTTTAGGGGATTTCGATAATTATGTAATATGGCGGACATCTTTTAGATGGTACATGGAAATGCCTACATCTTTAATAATAACTTGTTTGGCTAGAGCTGCAAGAAATGGATCAGTTCAAGTGGAGGCTAGATCACCAAGGTCTATATAATTGATGGAGATGAATTAGATATGATGGCTTTACTCTTCTTTTCAATGAATTCAGAACTTGGGCAATAGTTATAATTATGAAACTCTGCTTCAACATGTTTGTAGTATTGGTATGGCTACTGATCAGTGGGAATAGTAAGCTCGATCCCATCATGGGGAAACATAAGGCATTTGTGAAGAGTAGATAGAGCTACCTGTATTTCATGGATCCAAGGATGACCAAGAAGTATGTTATAATAAAGCTTAATATCTACAATATGGAATAATGTGTGATGAGAAATAGAACCAACTATGACTGACAACCAAATTGTATCAGATGACTCCCTCTCAGCATTGTCATAAGCCTTGATTGTAATAGTTCTTGGTTTAATGTATTTATCCATGTAGCCCAATCATCACACCAATTTAAGAGATATGATGTTTAGCCCTGAACCATTATCTATAAGAACCTACTTGATATTGTGATCCATAATGATTATCTCAATATATAGTGGGTTATTGTGGTTTGGGCCAAGGGTGGACATGTCTTTTTGATCAAATGTGATTTTACAAAATGAAGATAAATGTCTAACTATGATCTGGAACTAATCAATATTTATATCATTAGGGACAATTAACTCTTGTAAAAGTTTGTTGAAGATGGTTCTATGGATATCAAATGTCTGTAAGAGTTTTAATATGGAAATTTGTATAGGGGTTTTATCTAATTGATCTATTATACTGTAAGGCCATTGAATTATGGATTAAACTAGTTTAGTCTTAATTGGGATAGTATTTAGCTTTGGAACAATTGGTACAGTGTTCTCATTGGGTTTATGGAAAGAAGTGGGTGAAGGGTCCTGAATGGTAATTCATGGGCTTCTATTTGTAATTGCACAACCTAGAGGTGACAAAGAGCCATTATAATTAGAAGAGTGAGGTAAAGGGCCTTGGATGGTGATTTGTGGGTGATTAATTAAATTTATATAATTTTGGGTCAGCAAGGAGCCTTTTGAAGAATGGGACTATTGCTAAGGATTAGTAACCCATGTAAATGGAGTAACAAAATGATGATGTGAACTCGATATGGTATTACTAGGGGGAGAGGGTGCTGACCCTATACTGATGGGTCCCATGTTATGACGATCATGAGATTGGCCACATGGTTTTATAGTAATAGTGGTAATGTGGGTTACAAAAATGCATCCCATAATATTATTATAGTCACAAGGTACATTATTATAAGCCACATTATTAGTGTGGGCATTATGATCTTGATTATGCTCATTGTGATTTTGACCTTGTTTTTAGTTCTGATTCTACCTCTGTCCTTGATTGTGACCATTTTCATTGTTTATTGGTGGTGGTGGATCATGTCAAGGAAAGGGGTCTTTATAGATTACCATATCCTGATTTGTGTCTTGATTAGGGGCCAACTTAATTTCTAGCTCACCATTTTCAATAAAGTCCTCAATAATATGTCAAAATTGAATGCAATGATATGCACCATGACTAGAAACATGATGAAAGTTACACCATTCATTCTCTTTGTACCGATCTTATTTTTGTTGATTTTGAGTAAATGGCCTTAATACTCGCCATACAATTAAATTAGATGCAATGAACTTTTTAAACACTATTTCAATCAATTCTCCTAACTTGCTAAAGAGTCTAAAATTGTTGTGAAATGTCCTTCATGGAGGTTGTCTCTGCAAAGTAGATAGTGGATTTGAGGGAGTTAATTATACATTCGGAGGAGGCATAACCTGTACCTTTTGTATATGTCTTGTTTTTGTCACCCCATTTCCAATCATGTTCTTATTTTTTCTAAAGCCCTTAGGCTTATCTTGCATAACTATTTGAGCTGGTGATTTAGTCTAATTAGATGCTTGATCTTGTGTAAATATCTTAACAAGGCCCCTATCAATAAGTGTATTCTCAATCTGTACACTTTTTTCAATAATTTCTTTAAATGAGTTAACACAAGCTAGTTGTAGATTATGAGCAACTTCAGGATGTAAATTTTGTACAAATATATTAGATAATTGTTTTTTTAGTAAATTATGTTGAAATCAACCTACCAATGCTCTCCACCTTTGTAGATATGTAGCAAAATTTTCACCATCATGATACTTGGCTTTACATGAGTCAAAAATAGTTAATTCATGTTCTATGTTATATGATAAATGGTTAATGAATATTTTTGATAAGTTATTCCAATCTATAATTGATCACTTGGGTATTTTAAGTATAAAATCAAGAGTTTGTCCTACTAAACTTCAAAGAAATAGTCATAACAAGTACTCACTACTATAAGTAACCTCTTGACATAAGACAAAGAATGTTTGTATGTGTTCACACAAATATCCTTTCCCTTTATACTTGTCAAATTTGGGTGCCTCAAAATGAGGTGGAAAGGGGTTTTGGAAAATAGATGAATCAAATGAATATGGGCATATCTCATCAAATTTGTACTTTTTGACACTATTATTCATCTCCAATCTTTAGACAATTTACTTCATAGAATTCCATTCTTGCATGTTTGGTGCATTTGTGGATTGGATAAGATGTTATTGGGGTGGAATGTGCCCCTTGTTTTGTTGTTGTTGGGGTTGAATGTGCCCCTATTTTTTTTGTTTTTGGGGTTGAATGTGCCCTTGGTTTTGTTTTTGGGGTGGAATGTGCCCCTAATTTTGTTGCTATTGGGGTGGAATGTGCCCCTAGTTTTATTTTTATTGGGGTGGAATGTGCCCCTAGTTTTGTTGTTATTGGGGTGGAATGTGCCCCTTATTTTGTGTGGATATATAGGGATCATATACCTTTTGATCCATTATTTGGTTTTGATTCATTTCTTGAGTTGAGAACATAGGTTGTTGATTCTTGGATTGTAAAACATTCCTTAAATTTGGCTATTTTGTACTTTATTAGTTTTGGAAATTTCTATGTTTATTTACCAATCTTTGTGTTGGTTGAAAAGAACTAGCCAAATTATTTTGAGGGATTTCCTCAATTCAAACTGAATGTTTGGGTTTCTAAGTTTGTAAAGTAACAAGAGGTTCTTGATGATTGAAGAATGTATTTTTTGTATCAAATGGAACACTTTGTGAGGTCTCTTGTGACTTTAACTATTCATTTAGATTACCTTGATCCACTATGGTAGTGTTTTCATCCAATATTTGTTGTTTACTTTCAACCATATTTCTTTTTTATTTTGAAGCATTATTTTGAATTGAAGTGGCAACTAGGGAGTCAATTAAGTCTATGACAAGTTGATCTGCATATCATTGACTTATTATCTTGATCTTATCTAGAAGATCTAGATTTATGGGTTTTGACTCTATTTGTATTTCCTTTCCTTTGTTAAAGGAAGAAGGTATGTCTATTTGTACAAAATCTTGCTCTTGTCATCATTTTTCTCCTTCTCTAACTAAGGTATGCAATTGTTTTGTAGGAAAATCAAGAGGTAGTCTAACACTTGATTCTATCAATCTAAGAAGAAATTCATCTTGATCTTCTTGGGGTTGATATTCATTGTAATCATCTTCAAATCCCACTATTGTATGGATATCATAAAAATAAATGGGGTTATTTTAACCATCATAAAATTTCTCATCTTCATTACTAAGGCCATAAGAGGCCCCACTACGAGTGAACCTTTGAGTCATGTCTAAAAAGAGTTGTTCTATGTATTGAATAACTTTGGACCAATGTTAAATACCCAATCAAAGTATGCTTTGGCTCTCTTTTTAAACAAATAACCAAGGTACCAATGAGAATATAAGGGAGGTTGATTTAAAACCATGCACAATTTTATAAGATTTGGTTCACGAGTTTACTCAACCTTTGGTAAATTTGAAATCGTATAGATCAGAAGAGAGTAAGGTAACTCAAAGACCCAAGGTAAAATCTAGTACACCAAAGCCTAGATCTTTTGATACACCCACACTACCAAAGCTAGCTTCAACTTTAATAAGTTGACCCTAGAAATTTAGAGGAAAGCTCTCTAAATTATGAAGAAGACAAAATGAACTAAGCAACTCAAGATGTAAAAACATACACGAATCACTAAGTATAAAGCTAGGACCAAATAGGTAGCACAACATCACCACATGATTCTAGTAGGATAAAATATGTTCTGGGATGCAAAGCATGAGTGATACGCAAGATGAATTAAGTCCACCAAGATGATAATGTGATTTTGAGTCTTAATAAATGACCTTCAATCCAAATGGAAAATTAAAACCAAGTTAAAACAAGCTTAGTGTACAAATGGTGATCCCACTTTGATGCACCAACCCTTAGAACACAAAAAGGTTAAATTTTGAATGTGGATTACAAATGAAGGTTTTTAAAAAATTAGGTAAAAGATCTAGACTCAATTGGACAGCATGACTGTGCCAAAGTGAATGACATGACACAAAGCTTTTGATAACAATTTTAATAAGGAAAAGATAAATATTCCATTTGGATAGTGTAATGTCTCCCCTGTTCAATAAGATTGAGGAGAATGTAATTTGGTTAAGTTCATTATGTTAACAAGTAGTTTTAGACACAAATCAAGACCAAGTAAGATAATGACAAAAAACAAACATCTTAAGTCTAAACTGACAAAGTATGGGAAAATGGGGTCTATTAAACTAGCAAGGTTTTTATTATTCTAGGGGAATCAATTGCACAATGACTTTCACATCAAATGATGCAAAAGACAAGCATGAAAATTGGGTGATTGTGGCATTGGATAGTTGTAAAAAGGTCTAGTCATTTTTATAACCACTACATCTTACTATTCGCTCAATGTAGTGTGATGTCCAAATGTAGATACATCCCATGTGTAACTCTAAAGGAGTCAAATGAAGTCAATGATGGGAGGTGAAACCCTGGGTCAAATCTTACCTAAAGAACTCATGGGAGGTAATGACGTTCCCCTCACAAGCCAAGTTTGCATGAAAATAAAGAAAGCATAAAATAGAAAGACTTTAGGTTCATTTTTAAGATCATCCAAACTTTAACAAGTTTTTGGGGAGTGCTTTAGATGACATTATTTCTAAGCCTTGGACTAGGTTATTTGCAATAGGAATGGTGCTTTTGATTCCAAGGGTTCCTTAAAGGGGACAAATGAAAGAGCATACACGTAACATTCCTCTTTTTTCCAAACAAAACTTACGTAAACAATTATTTCAAGCAAGAATTGACAAGTGTGTTCAATTTTAAACCCAAATAAAATGTTTGGTGGTGTTCATTTGACCCTTGGTCTTAGTTGTAAACTTTGAAAACATTCACCAAAACATCTAAATTCTTTGTTAAACACACAAAAAAAGTTCCTAATTGATTTTTAAGCATGCAAGAGGTGATTTAAACATGTTTTTATCAAATCAAAAGCTTGTTCCTATAGTAAAAATGTTAGCATGTCCTTTAGCTTTGAAGTTTTTTTAACTTGAAATAATGAACTTTGAAAAAGTATCTCTCGGGTCTATGTTTTTTGAAAAACACAGTAACCAATGTCAGTTATTCCAACTGATAATGGTTACTTTAGGTAACCAAGACCTAAAAGATGTTATTTTAGCTAACTGACATCGTTAAGCTAGGTAATTGATATCGGTATCACTTACCGACATCAATTACTAGGTAAAACCATGGTAAACAATAATGATAAAATAAAGTTAGAAAATCAATTTTCACAAGTTTAAAGGGTCTAAATGGATATTTTAAAGTTGCAAAGTGATCTTATTTAGGTGTGAGATGCATCTTGTCCCACCGGGCATGCCAAGATGTAGAGAGGATCATAAATCAAGTTAGTCAAGCATTAGTCCATAAATAATGAAACATGCATAAAGAAATAAATAACCAAGACTATCTATTCCTATGGGAATTACAAAGGATAGCAAGAAATTAATGAAAGAAAGAAACACCATATTACCTTCCCAAATAGATTCACCATACCCATGTAGCTCAAAAAACATGTTCTCCCTTGATCAAACATCCTTGTCTTTTTCAGCAATGGTGGTAATCTCCTCCAATGCCTCAAGAACACTCCATAGAACCTAGGGTCATGATTCCAAATCACTAAACTAGCCTATCGATGAAGCTTGTAAATAAAAACTATGATAAAATACAAATCCTTGTGGAAACAATTTAGCATTATAAATTTACAATATTCAAGATTTGAATATATTGAGCATAATAACCTTGCACCAAAATAGCTTTGAAATGATGTTCATGGCCTCTATATTTATATATTTTTGAGATTGGTTAGGATCAACCATGACCATCCATCGCAAGATTGAGATGTGTGTCCATGGATAATCCTAATATTTGGAATTAAATCCATAAATATTCTCCAGATAAATAATAATTAAAGAAGCATGGGAGGCATTAACTAGGCATGGGTAACCCATAATCCTAATGTTTGTGGCATTTATGGCCTAGGGATGTCTTCCTAAGATATGATGTCACCTGATGATGCAGTTAATAAGAATCAATTTTCAAAAATAAATATTCAACAACTCTCATGGAAAATCCACTTAAGCTCTTGATTTGGATTAATTAGCCTTAAACAAGGTTAATCAACATTTGTGCAATTATTTTAAAATTAGTCCTCAATTAATCAAAATGGTTAGAAAGTCATATTAGTAGGTCATAATTTGATTGGAGAGGAAATGGAAGGTGATGTTAAATGCATTGGATATGTATTCCCATTTAGGATGTTGCCAACACCAAATAACAAAGGTACGTGATGTGTACCAATGAATTAGAAGAAAAGAGTGATCCAGAGCACTAAATGGTAAAATTGTCATTTTTACTCAAAATGATCTAATCAAAGTTAGCTGGTCCATAAAATGCATTGCTTATTTAGGGATACTTTGACCTAAATTGGCACTTGTAAATGATAATTTTGAACCATTTAGTACATTTTATGGATTCTGACCTAAAATGTGCATTTGAGTGCAATTTGAGTATGATTGATAATTTCAACACAAATGGTGTTAAGAATTGGATGTCTACAATTATAGACACATCAATGTATGAGTATATGTATAAAATATTCCCCATGGATCTGAGCATCCTCAAATCACTTCTATAATTTTTATAATCATTTATATGAAGAAAACACCTATGATTCTCATTAGAAGGTGTGCTTAGACTATTATCTTCATCTTGCCATGATTTTAATAATATAATATCATATCATAACATTGTACTATTACATATTACTGGTACTTGATCTAAATTGGTAATCAAACATACATTATCCTGCTCAAACACAAACCATATCTCAAAGAGCATCACTCTTGAAGAATACGGACAAAAAACACATCTCATACATAATCACATAAACTCAATGAAATTGAGGAATCTTCCATGAGTAATGAGTCATTATAAAACTCTGAGAGTGACCACCATAAAGACAAAATACAAACTTATATTAGAATTCAATTGAACACATTGTACACCAAGACACTTATTCTCCAAGTGAAGTCACTTCATAGAGATGAGTTAACAGATGAAGCCACCATGAAAAGGATTTAATTAACTTATTAAATCATTTATAAAAACCATTCTTCTCCTTAGAATTTTTAAGAGGTTAAACAGGGGAAAAAATAAACCCCTCTTGGATGGATAGGCCATAATGACCTATTTTCACTCTTAGTGATTGTTCATAAATAAGAAATTAATATGCAAACTAATGCCACTAATCTCAATCTTAATAGGACCCCTAACAATGGCAAAAGTTTTAATTCCTAACTCTTTATCTCTCTTGGTTGTACCATTTAGTTCAAATTTGCCTTCTTAAGCTTGTGAAAGTAGCGATGGAGGATAAAAGGTGTCTAAAGTTTCAGTTTAACATGAAACTTTATCCATAGTTGTAAAATTATTTGAGGGATACCAACGGACACTTACAAAACATTTCTAACTAAAATATGATCTTGCAAGGCTATTAAAGTGCTTGTAATGCATCCTTTTGCCTAATTAAGTTACTGATATTTAGATGCTATCATAATATGACCATCCCTAAACATTTTATAACCTATTTTTAATGGGATGTTGAGCATATTTTTTAAATGTTATATTCTTGAAATGGTACATCCAAACCTTCCACATGGGCCTAAAGGTGGCCAAATTGACATTTTTTGCATATAAAAGTCAAATAAATGATTAGTGCATGATATTGTGATATTAATGACACCTAAACAAATTTTTAAAAATACCTTAGACCATACAAAACCTTTGACCATGCTTGATAATTCCAAGACCATGAGATTGACCCATAGGACTACACACGTGAACATAAGACCAAACTTTTGGCAATGCTAAACAAGGACAAATATGACCATATGGAACCACTTAAGACCATAACAAGACCATGAAAATATTTTTACAATATTTTTATAACCCTATGATTTTTCAAACTAGAGGGGGTGACCAATTTTGACTTGAGGTCAGAATTTGGTCAATATTCTTGGCAATTCATAGAGGTAACATTCTAGCAATGTTAATGGCCTAGTAGCCTTGTCCTTACATTGGGAAATGGATTAACTCTTATGCTAAAATATAAAATTGATATTCCTTCTAAATATTTAAAACATACACCAAAAATGTAATAATAAAAAAACACAAACTATGTTTCAAATCATATAGCAAAAAGCACACACAAACGACTCAAACAACACTTGTAACCTACTATGTATAGACTTGAAAACATGTTTGAGGTGATGAAACACTTCCTCTTAATTCAAATAAGATCAAAAAATAATTTTTCTTGAGTCACAACTAATCCATGAAAATAATTCAACTATAATGGATGTTTGTAAAAAAAAATTGCTTGTGAAGGTGGTGAAAGGACTTAACACTAGTAGTATCTCTAATAGCTGAAAGTGGACCAGTTGGAACTCCTTTGAAGAGTCCTTCTATATCTCCTTTAGGTTTTTTTGATATTTAATCCTATGTGATCTCCTTCATGATCATTTTATGTTTCTCAATCTACTTCTTAGGAGTTGTGGGAACTTTCTTAGGTTCACTCTCTTTTATACCATGAAGTTCTTGATGTCTAATTCTCTCAATCTTGTCTTCTTATTAACCAAACAAGTCTGCAAGTGACCCAATATTAAATTGAGGTTTAGGCTAATATTCAACCACACAAACTTATACCTTGGGTCAATTTCATTATTCTAATTCTATATCCTACTTGACAGTGAATAGACACTCCTCCTCATGCTCATTAGGTCCACCAGTGACCTTATCATCAAAATCATGCTTCTTTTGAGGGAGAGGTGCCTTAATCACTTATTAAAACTATTGAAATATAGCATAAAACTTTTTACATAGATCATCATTTTATTTATGGCTATCACACTTATGAACTCCTTCATTTTGGGTAAGTAGAATTGTACCATCTTACTCATTATCACGCTCTATTACACTTGAAATATTATCATCATCATCTATGTGTAGAGTATAGTTACCTTCCATATTTTGTTAAAAAGGACCATTAAGAATTACATCATAATTTTCATCACATTCATCATGAATGATGTATATTCCAAATGTTGTCTCTCCAATGAAAGCATAGGGTCATACTCATATGTCTTAGCACTATATTCATCTAGGAATCAATCATAGATACCTTCAAGTTTGAAACATGCTCCATCATTTATGACATGCTCTTTTTGCTCATTTATAATTCAATTTTAGATTATAAATAGCTTCCACATATGGTTAGCCACTGGTTGAGTTCTAATTATCACCTTAGATCCATACCTTATTTTGAAAGCCAATAAAGACCAATCCATAGAAACAAACCCTCCTGTCTTGGCAGTGAATTCTCTTGATAGGTAAATGACAAAGTGTGCAAGAAGATCTACCACCACTATGTCTTATAGAATTGGAAAACATTGGTAGTCATGCAAGAAAAATTTTCAACTTTTTATGATCCCTATTTACTTGGCTAGTGTCCCATCAAGTTGTAGCACTCCTTTGTTTTATGTCTCATAATTGAATCCCAACTTGTATGCAACTAGTTTAATCATAACTAGGGTAAGATAGAAAGGTGGAGGCTTTTGAGAAATTGTGGAAGATTCAAAAATATGATAATGTGAATTATTGAGTGATAAACCACTATACTTTGGTGATTGGGGTGAAATATGGAGTTGGGATATCTACTCTTGGAGTAACTCTTTTTAACTAGGTAGATGGAGTACTTACCAAAGGGATATGATTGTTTTAATGTTCTTTAAAGAGTAACTAATATTCAAAGGAGATACACTAACCTTTTATTGAATCATAGGAGGCAATAAGGTACCTTGAGCTTGAGGTAACGAATATTTGATCACCTTTCCCAAGTTATAATTTTGAAGAGGTGGAGGACTTGTAGAGGTTGCCACATTTGCATTCATACCTTGTTTCCTTAAAAGATAATTATTTGTAATTTTACCCACACCTTGAACATCTTCAAAATGTCTTTTCTTTAACATTTTGTTTGATGCATATAATGTTTCTTTATTTAGGACAAATCTATCCTCTATTTCAAATTTTACCAAGCTCACTACTTGACTTCCACACTCTCCATTTGGTTCTACATGCATGAATCTCTCATATTTTGATGTCAAGTAATGAGTAGTCCCTCCTTGATATTCCAAAGGTTTTCCTTCACCCTCATTAACATTCATGAAATATCCTTAAGGTATCCATTATTCTCATTAAACTAGGTTACTATGGATCGAAACCATGGTTCTTATGGTCGGAGTAGAATTTGGATTGTAGGAATTAGGTGGCCTACTTAAATTAGGTTAACCTTATCCCCTCCCTTGATAATTATGATGAGGTGGAAATATATTTTCTTGTAGAGGGTAGTATTAGGGTTTTGGTGAGATCCAAATTGTTGATTTGGTTTCCTAATTTGAGCTTCTAAGTCCTTACACTTTGTTTACCAATCGATGGCATCATTTGATTTCTTTGGAGTAGATTTAGACTTGTTGATTGGATTTGAAAATAGAATAAGACTTGAAGGATTAGTATGAATGTTAGGAATTGAAAATTTTGGAGGGAACTTATTGGATTGGATCAAACTATTCTCAGATATAATGCCACATCATACACATTAGGCAAGGTATATCCCCTATGGACAACAACATGACAAAGATATCAATCCCAATATATCTAAGATAGGTCAGAAAAATAAAAATTGTAGAGGATCTTATAATAGGTGGAATCCTATTCCATGTACTTTTTAATCTTTAATTGAAGTCATGCAAGGATTCCTTCGGCCCTTGTTGGAATAAAACTAGATACTGAGAGGGGGTTAATCAATATATCAATTAAGACTAGTCCTTTAAACACTTTTAAATTATATTAAAAGATATATTCAGATCAAATAAAATATGTAGAGATCACACAAACTCAAATACACATGACACTAGATTTATATGTGGAAAACCTAAATGAAAAAATCATGGTGAGAATAGCTTCTAAAATCTACTATTCTAATCCAGCATCATAGTCAAAACCTCACTAGTTACACTTTGAAGGGAATCAACCCTAAGGAGACAACAATACCATAATTTAAGAGCTTAAAATCTAAGAAATCACCCACTCAGATTATCTGATGGCACCAACCTATCAGATTCTTCTATGGAGCTACAAATCCATATTACAACATAGATTCAATAATGAATCCAATCCTTTTGTTCTCTATTACAATTATGATCTATAACTGATCATACTCTGTACATAATATATTTGTCCCTTTCTTCTCTCTACCCCTCTTTCTCTATGTCTAGATCTATCTCTATTCAACACACTTCTTCTCTCTTAATCTCTACCTCTCTCTCTCAACTTAACTCTGCTCAATCAGCAATAGCAATCATTCTTTCTACTTTTGCCTATGTCCTAGATATCATATATATAATAAATTGATCTAGGGTTTTATATCTTCATTGTGTTCACACTCTTACTGTAACACATTATGCCAATTCTATACTTTAGTTCATTCTAACTTTAACTGTAATTTTTTCATGTCTCAAATTTATGCATCACCATCATGATTTTTGGTATCATTACTATCTATAGTATTTGTTTTAATCTATTTTTGATGCACATTCAAATTTACATAGAATTGATTAGCTAAATTGATCAATCTCATTATCTATGTCATGATTTAGGTCTTACTTTCATGTTACTGCATGTTCCTGCATCTGACAATTAGATTGGACATATATTTAAATATTGATTATTTATCTTATCTAACTTTCCACTATGTTGATAAAACTTGAGTACTTTATTCCATCTGATTCCACTCACTCTATTGGATCTCCTTTATATGATCATACACTCACCATCAGATCTTCTAACAAGCTCAATCTTTATCTCTACTTGGCTCTTAAGAAGGTGACAATTGACATTATTGTGTTCCTTTTGTACATAGCTATCAGTTCCTACTATTGAGACAGTTAGCATATTCACATTACTTGTTGATGATTTGAATTTAAATAACATCATATATTTACTATCAAATGTTTCATGATTATGACACTTGTCACTAGCATATTTACTTAGAGGTCCTTTTAACAATTTGACTTCACTACACTTTATTGGATCATCTATGTACAATTAAATGATAGTTGTTGATCAAGCTGAGACATATATAAAGTCTTAAACTTAGGAAATACTATGTCCTTTGATCACTATTCAAGTTGGTAATTACTAGGTTGAGGGACCTATTCCATAATGACAATAAATACTTAAGTTATAACTTAAGCTACCAGGTCTAGGCTGTATCTAGTGCACATCAAAATATACAATCCTATTGACACCATGACTTAAACCCTTAGGTTTTAGCTAATAATCCTTATCATGTCTGAGAGCAAAGATAATTCAATTTTGAGTTCATTCCTTCTCATTTGAACCTACAGACCATATGTTTAGAATGTTCATGAAAAACCCAAAGTAGATCTTCTATCTATTTCCTTTGTAAATGACCATAAATGTTCATTTAAAATCATGACAAATTTTATAGACCACGTGCATATTTTGACTAAGTATGAGGACCATTTCAACATGCTTGGAAGGTTATCTTTTCACTTGTATAACTCTTATTGTGCCTATTCGCATGACTTTCAATTTAGTGCATAAGCTCCTCTTTCATAGGAAATTTCATCCATATAAAAATTTCATCCATATGAAAATTAGGTCTCCCAACTATTTTTAAAGCATATCTCTTTTTGTGATACATTGCATGACCTAATATTCATCTCATATAATCTAGGCACAAAAATGAACAAACTCATGTGATCATTTTGACCTGGTACCTCCATATGTGAAAATGTTAACCTCATCAATATGCTTACTTGGCTATGTTGAACCCTTTTGCAAATCTGGCTATGTTGGAAATTAGTGATTTTTATCTAAGTAGCCAACTTTGCATACACATATCTTCTATTTCAATTGATCCTATGTATTCAAATATGGTTCACAAAAGTAAGGGACTAATGTAATCACAACTATGTGACTAGCTCCCCCATACTCATTCACACATGGCAATGGTGACATCTGCAAAATGCCTTCTCATCTTTTCTTATCATAGACCCAAAATGTCTAGATGATTAATATGAAGAACCAGATGAATTACACGCATGAATGCAAGAATTCCAATCATCCTTGACCTATGATAGGATCTTTTGCATATCCTCTAATCACCATATTCAATCTTAAACATCAATGACATGCTCATAATGTCCCTTTTGACATAAATGACAAAAATATTTCCAACAATCTTCCCCTTATCATTGATGGAAAACTAAATGATCTGATATTATATATTTTGACCTTTTTTGGCATTTCTTGCATTGGCTTCTAATCAGTATGAACTAAAGCTATTCATACCAAACTTATTCCCCCTTAGACATTATCACATTTACCTAATATTTAGCTTGGACACTTGCTTTGTTGCTTTATTGACATTTTCACTATTTGTTCAAACTTTTGAAAAGAGAATTTTATCTTCTTCTCCCATAGATAGCATTTGAACTTTTGATCCCCGTTGACTTTAATGTAAAAAGGAATCTTTATAACTGTTTATCCAAATGTTTCTTCCCCTTTATCAAATTAAGGAGTTTGTCTAAGAATCTGTAACCATCAACTCATTAGACTTTTTCAAAAATATTCATACTTGACTTACCTTTTATATCTTATTTTAGGGATTTAATAAAGATTATATAAGACTCCCCCTGAACTCATGCCCTATCACTAGGATCTAGTGATGTGGTGTAGGAGCCACTACTCCCAAATTCTATCTTAGATATTCAAAATATTTATTGGGAAGCAGTTTAGTGAATATGTCTATAATCTAATCCTTAGTTGGCACATATTACATTGTGGCCTCTAGATATGAAACCCTCTCTCTTAAGAAGTGATACTTTATTGATATGTGCTTATTTCTATAATGCATCACTTGATTCTTTGATATATTTATAGCACTTGAATTATCACAAAGAATAGAGATAGGTGCCTTGTACTCTACCTTGATGTCTTTGATTTCTATTTCATCTACAAGACTTGAGTGTAACATGACACTATTGATTTATACTTTTAATCTAATATATAAAGTGTAACTGACTCTTAATTTTTTCTCAACCATGAATCAAGTCTATTTCCTAAGAAAAATGCACCATCACTAGTGCTTCTTATGTCATCAACACTTCCTACCCAATCAACATCTATATATGTTGTAAAAGTGAAATATTCACTTGTAGGATACCAAAGGCCATATTAAATTGTTATCTTCATGTATCTAAATATCCTTTTTACTATATTGACATGTGATTCTTTAAGATCAGCCTCAAATATTACAACCATGCATACTGCTTGCATGATATCTAGTCTTGATGCAGTTAGGTATAACAAGATACCTATCATTGATTAATACATAGTATAATTTGCATCAATGGAATAATCCTCTTTTCTTATCTTTCATCTAGTTATCATGGGACTATTAACTGGTTTGTTATCTTCCTAATGTAGAGCATATACCAAATTACCCCCAAACCTTGTTTTTTATTCCACTTCCTTGGGTAATGGTTCACTAGATCATTTATTATTCAAGGTTTAATGGATTTAATATCTATTTAAAAATACATAAAACATGTTATCATAATCATTTATCAATATTTATTCATTCCACACACTTGTACAAGCATCTAGTCCTTCCTTTGACCAACTCTGCCTACTCTGTCAACATTCTTTATAACCCTTTTTGGCTCAATACTCCTTTGTATGGATAGGTAAAAGTGTACCTTGAGAAAATATTAATTTTTTTAGATACCATTTTTCATAAAATTTTTACTTCCAAGGTTTCCAAACCTAACTCTATTCCCAAGTCACTTTATTTGACCTAAATTGTTCTTTTATTAGGCCTATTAATGCTCTCACCACCCTGTTAACACTCAAAGCTCAATAAACATAAAAAAACATAAATTAAAATATATAAATCTACATAACCTCTTAAAACATGTAAAAAATCAACTACATACCAAATCTTAATCATCTATAACAATAAAAACTATCTAGAACTTCCAAATCCTAGATTTAGGGTTTCCTTGTCTCAATATTAGCTGAAAGGCTATAAATTTAAAATGTGAGCATTATTTTATGTTTAAAATAAATAAAATGGGTTTTATATTTATATAATTTTTTAGATAAACTTACCAAACCATTTTACTCATCCTATCAATCATCTGTCATAACTTACCATGCCAAAATGCACTTGATTGTGCATAATAGATGATTATTTATAGGTCTATCTTCAGTTTTGAAAACCAATACCCCATTATTTTTCAAGTAAAAGATATTAAAATAAATTAAAGGAGTAATAAATACATACCAATACATTATAAATCTTTTCAAGTCAGTTCTTTGTTTTTTCTTCTCAAAGATTCCAAATACATAGTCATCCACACTTTGTCTTGCACAAGAAACATGCCATATCATAGAATTGATAGTGAAAAAAGATTATTATTTATTTTTAAACCCTTAAAATAAATAAAATTTCAAATATCCTCTCATATTTTAATATCAATACACATTCAAAATTCTATAACCCTTGACAAAAAGGACATACAACCTATATATAAAAGAGTGGTTCTCCAAATAGAGGTCTACAAACTCAGTCTTCAATATAGAAACTTCCTAATTTTATTCTTGAAAACATATATTCTTAAATATGTTCATTAAAATACCTCATAATTTAATTTTCACATTATATACTATTCAAACACATTTGGAAACCATAACCTATTCTTCATCAACAAGACACTTATGCTCAACCACAAAAGCAATTGCTCAAAACAGGGAATATAAGTCTGAAACTATCTTTATATGGTTTTATCTCTTCAAAAAACAAACATTAGGCTTAAATATCAATTATAATAATTTAAAATTTCAATCTTACATCAAAAACAACAACAAAGTAATGACCTCAATCAGGGTCTGTGCATATTCATTCATTCAAAATAGGGGTTTAAACATCATTCCTTCCCCTTAATACAATTTTTTTTATCTCCTTAAATTCATCCAAATTTGAATGGAATAATAATATTCCGTCCATAATGACTCCTATTACCCTCTAAAAAAAGCATAACTAAATCTTGATTCCCTTTGACCTCATAGAGTTTTTTTTTTTTAATTCATTATTTTTTATTGATTTTCACACCATATGACATGTTTACACCCATGACATAGGACTCATGATAATTTAGGAACATATTAAAATTAAAATACCCCTAAACATTCTTGTTACATCTTACCATCCTCTCAAAATGCATAAAAGTCTTTAGACAGGACTTAACAATATTCAAATTTTCAAATAATGTTTTTGGTGGGAAAATTAATAGTTCAAATTCTATGCTCCTTTGAATAACCTATACTCTAAAAATGGATAATGTATGACCTATAAAACCTATGAAAAAAATATTAGACAACCTAAAGACAAAAATGGATCATTTTGGGGTACTTATAGTATGCTCTTGTATCTTACTACCAAGTTGAGAAATATTCGCCATAGGTTCTTAAGGGATCCACTTGGTATGTGTTGCTACCTAAATGAAATAAACCTCCTCATATAAGGTATTTTCCTCCACTTACATCTCATAGAGGTGAACATGATATTATTCCCCACACTTAGGCCTTATTTGATTCATATCCTTCAATAACATACCTATATGCAAAAGAACATTGTTAGGCAAAACATAAATGCTACTATCTTCTTCTTGTTTGGTAGGTGTATAACACTCTTTATCCTCTTCAAATTGATTCTCCTTCTTCTTAACTCCATATTCAATCAATATTACAAGTATTCAATCTTATCTTATCCATAATTCTTATGATTCCAATGCTATTTCATACATAATATATTTTTGTTCTTTATATTCGTCATACTTATGTACACTCTTGATTTGTTGTTTTTCGTCGACAACTTCATGACTTTTCTATAAATCTTGCATTTACAAATTATGCATGATCTATTTCATCATCTTTTCTCTTTGATTAATAATTCCTTCATGGTTACCTTATTCATGGGCCTACTTTATATTTCTTATCTCATTAACATCCTCTTCTTATTCAAGACTCTTTTTAAACATTTATGTTTATCTACCACCACTTCTTGGGATGCTTGATCCTTACCTACATTGTAATCACAAATAAACTCATTAGACACAAAATTTGGACCCTTAATGTATCTTTCTTGGGATTCCACCTTAGACATCTCAATCTCTCACTTCTTCTTCACTTGTTTGGTTTCAATTCCAAGCCACTTCTTTTCTAATTTAGCTGTAATATCAAATAGTATCATGTTGTCTTCTCTCTCATAAACTTAACTATCATGATTGACTTGATTATCCTCATGTTTGAACACTCTCTTAGGTTCTTTGTCTTCCTCTTATTAAATATTAGTGTCTTCCACTTTGCATTATTGTGTTATCTCACCCATGTCCATCCTTGTGGACACACAACTCCTCATATCAACTAACTCAAGACATCTTACCTCTTCTTATTTCTTTGGTGCTTTGACCGAACCCAATCCTTCCATTACTTTATTTTAACTTTTCATCATCATTATCCTCTCATCTCTCCTTTATTCCTCACCTTTCAATGGGAGTAGTATATGTACCTCACTATGTTTCTTAATGGCATATGTATTTTCTAGCCCATCATGTATGACATGCCTATAAAATTGCCATGTTCTCCCTGACAACAAGTGACACATATCTATAGGTATAATATCACATAACACTTGATCTTTATACCCTCCTATATGAAATTCAACCCAAAATTTTTCACTTATTATAATGTGGTGTCCGTTTTTAACCAATGTAACCTTGTATGATTGTAGATGTGGCATTCTTCTTAAGCCCAACTTCTGAACCATCTCCAAAGAAACTATATTTTTATTAATACTACCAACAATTACCAAATTACATACCTTACTTCTTGTCTTGCATCTTATTTTGAATAATCTTCTCCTTTGGGATGGTTTTTTAACTAGATTTCTCTACTATAATAGTATTTTTATCATGAGTAGTGACTCATTCCTTTCATGTCTTCTCTCCTCACTCTCTTTTTTTACTCTCTACTATTACATACTACTACCAACACTCAGTAGACACTCTGCTTCCCTATGTCCTTCTCTATGGAAATGCTAAAATTTCCCACAAAATCTCTATCTAGGTCAACTCCTCATGGGATCTTCATCTCTTCTCAATATTTCATATGCAAATGATCTAACTTGCCTTATATGGCACTTTACTCCAATGACTTCTTGATCTATTGCTACATGTTCTTGTGGTCTCCCTTAAACTGCCTCTCTATTATCTCTCTCATTCATCCTTGCTTATAAAGGTACTGCTTGACCCTGTTACCTATAATTTCCTTCTCTCTCTATCACTATTTTTTTCTCTCTCCTTGAGAGCATCCTCAATAACCTTCATTCTTAAGACTAATGGAGCAATTAGTTGTGTTACTTGGTCTAACAATTTTTTTACTAACTCATATTCTCTATTAGATTTCTCCATGGAGCATTGTCCTTGATTACATGTCCTACACTTTAATTCAAAACACATATTATAAAATATTTTCACAATCATCTTAGAATCTTTCACTCACTTTGATACCAAAAATGATGTAGAGCATATACCAAATTATCCCCCAACCTTGTTTCTTAATTCACTTCCTTTGGTAATGGTTCACTAGATAATTTTTTATTCAAGGGTTAATGGATTCAATATCTATTTTAAAACACATAAAAAATGCTATCATAATAATTTATTAATATTTATTCACATCACACACTTGTCCAAGCATCTAGTCCTTCCTTTGACCAACTCTGCCTACTCTTTAGCATTCCTTGTAGGCCTTTTCTATCTCAATATTCATTTGTATGGACAATTATAAGAGTACATTGAGAAACTATTGACTATTTTAGATTCCATTTTATACCAACTTTCTACTTATAAGGTTTCCAAACCTAACTCTATTCCCAAGTCACTTTATTTGACCTGAGTTATTCTTTGATTAGGTGTATTATCCCTTTCACCACCCTATTAACACACAGAGCTCAATAAGTATAAGTAAATGTGAATTAAATTATTTAAACCTACATAAACTCTTCAAACATGTAAAACCCTAACTACATACCATATTTCAATCATTTTTTATGGTGAAAACTATCTAGAAATTCCAAACCCTATATCTAGGATTTCTTTGTCTCAGTCTCAGTTGAGAGGATATAAATTTAAAATGTGAGTGTTATTTTATGTTTGAAAGATAAAAAATTGGTTTGATAGGCCTGTAATGTCATATATCAACTTACCCAACCATTCTACTCCTACCAATCCTCTGTCACAACTTTTCATGTCAAAATGCACTTGACTGTGCATAATAGATGACTATTTACAAGGTTGTCTTCAGTTTTGAAAAACCATAACACATTCTTATTTAAGTAAAAGATAATAAAATATCTCAAAGGATTAATACATACATAACAAGACATACTAAATCTTTTTAACTCATTTTTTAATTTTTCTTCTCAGGAATCCAAATACACAGTCCTCCACACTCTATCTTGCATAAGAAACATGTCATACCACATAATTCTTTATTTTGAAACCCTTAAAATATAGATAATGTTAAATATCCTATTATATGTTTATATAATTTAAAATTAAAAATTCTATAACCCTTAACAATAAGGACACATAGTCTGTATATAAAAGAGTGGTTCTCTAAACAGGGGTCTACAAACACGGTCTTCAATACATAAACTTCCTTATTTGATTCTTAAAAAAATGTATGCTAAAATATGTTCATTAAAATACCTTAGAAGATAATTTTCACATTATACACTCTTTAAACACATTCAGAAACCTTTACCTATTCTTCATCAATAAGACACTTATGCTTAACCATAAAATAATTGCTCAAAATAGGGAATATAAGTCTGAAATAATATTTATATGGGTTTATCTCTTTAAAAAAAAAATTAGTATTCAATATCACTTATAAGCATTTAAAATTTCAATATTCCATCAATATTACTCATTTAGTTAGTAATAACAAAGTATTGATCTCAATCAGTGTCTATGCATATTAATTCATTCAAAACAGGGGTTTCAAACATCATTCCTTTCCCTTCATACAAAATTTTTCTCTCCTTACATTCTTCTACATTCAAATGGAATAATTATCTACTATCCAAAATGGACTCCTATTACCCTCCAAAGAGGCATAACTGAATCTTGATTCCCTTTTACATTTTGTAAAGGTTTTTCTTGATTCATAACTTTTTATTGATTTTAACACTATATGGCATGTTTAGACCTATGACATAGGACTCATGATGCTTTAGAACCTCTTAAAATTATAATACCCTTATACATGCTTGTTACATCTTACCATCCTCTCAAAATGATAAAAGTCTTTAGACAAGACTTGACAATATTGAAATATTCAAATAATGTTTTTGGCGGGAAAATCAATAGTTAAAATTATATGCTCCTTTGAACAACCTAGATTCCATAAATGGATAATGTATGACCTACAGAACATATGAGACAACTATTAGACAACCTAAAGACAAAAATGGATATTTTTTTGGGTCCTTATAGGATGCCCCTTCATCTCTTCCATTCCAAATTTCTTGAGCATTTCCTTTGCATACTTGGTCTGGGATATGATTATCCCTTCATCAAATTATGTTATTTGTAGACCAAGGAAAAAATAAATTTCTCCTAGCATATACATCTCAAACTCACTTTGAATTTGTGTAGAAAATTCTTTGCACATTTTGTTATTGCTACCATAAAATATAATGTCATCTACATAAACTACAATAATCAGCATATGCTCACCTTGTGATTTAAAATATAGATTATTGTCTACACATATTTTACTTGAAACCTTGTTGTTGTATGTACTGGACCAACATTTAATATCATGCTCTAGGTTCCTATTTTATACCATGTAGAGCTTTATTTAGTATACACACATAATCTTCTTATTCTAACAACTGAAAACCTTCTAGTTATTCAATATAGACTTCATCTTCTAGGTTCCCATTCAAGAAAGTAGACTTGACATCCATTTGATATACTTTGAAATTTTTATAAACAAAGAATGCAACACACATTCTTATAGATTCCAATCTAGAAAATGGAGCAAATGTTTACTCAAAATCTATGCCTTCAACTTGTGCATATCCCTTGCACACCAGTATTGATTTATTCATTATAACAGCTCCATCCTCATTGACCTTGTTTCTATAGACCCATTTTTTACCTATCACATTATTGTTTGAAGGTTTTGAGACTAATTGATAAGTTTTGTTATTTCTAATTTGGATCAGTTCTTCTATGGATTTTAACCAATTTTCATCCTTGTTAGCTTTAACATAGCTCTTAGGCTCAATTTTAGATAGTAGAGTAAAACTTATTTACTCTTTATTCATTGTAACTCTTCTGCTTATCTGAACTCCTTCATTCTTATTGCAAATTATTTTCTATTTAAGATGATATTTTTGAACAAATCTTTGAGGTGTCTTTTCATTCATTTCCTCAACCTCTTCATTATCTACTTATTTTTCAAGATCTGATTCTTCAATACTAATTTCCTTATTAGGTTCAACATGTTTCAATCCTTCTTCAACCTTGACATTAATGCTCTCTAAAATTTTTTGTAGCTTTTTTTTGTAAACATACATAAGATTTAACTTGAGTGGAATAACCAAGAAATATTCCTTCATCATATCTTGATTAAAATCTTCCTAATTTGTCCTCCTTTCTTCTGATGTAGCATTTGCTTCCAAACACTCTAAAGTACTTAACAGAGGTAGGCTTTCCATACTATAGCTCATAAGGAGTTTTGTCATTGTTTACCCTCAGTTGAACTCTATCCAAGATGTATACTACTATTTGGAATTTTTTTCTCTAATATCCATCAGATAACTTGGCCTCTTTTAGCATTGTTTTGGCCATCTCCTTGACTATTTATTCTTTCTCTTAGAAACTCCATTCTTCTAGGGAGTCCTTGCTACAGATTAATGTCTTTTCATCCTATGATTCTCACAGTACTCAATAAAATAATTTGATGTGAATTCTCCACCTTTATTAGATCTTAAGCATTCAATTTTTCATCCAATCTCATTCTCTACCATGGCTCTAAAGATATTAAATCTTTCAAATGCTTGAGACTTGTCCTTGAAAAAGGTTACCCATGTTATTCTTGAGTAACCATCCAAAAACAACATGAAGTATGTCTCTCATTTATATCTTCTTGTCTTATTAGGACTGTAAAGATCAGTATGAACTAATTCTAGAGGCTTTGTAGTTCCATACTCCTTTGTTTAAAATTTGACCCTTGTCTGCTTTCCTAGTTGACATTCCTTTCAAGTAATGTTTTTAGGTTTGGTTATTTTTGTCATGTGTCTAACACACTTGTTTATGCTTAATTTGACTAGGTTATCAAAGTTAATATGACCCATTCTACTATGCCATAACCATCATCTATCTTTCCTATCAAGTACCTATTACCATTCACTTTAACAGGATTGTAGATATTGATTTTAGTCCTTTTCCCTTATTTAACTATTCTTCTAGATCTCTTCATCTTTCAGCCTTCTACATCAAATTTGACCTTGTATCTATTGTTACACATTTGGCTAACACTAAGCATATTATGCTTCAATCCTTCAATATAAAGGACATCATGTGTAGGCACTTTATCATCTATGTTTAGGTTTCTTTACCTTTGATATTTACTACTATGTTGTCTCCCAAACTAATACATCCTTCCTTACATTTGCTCAATTTGATGAACTTGCTTTTGTCACTAGTCATATTATTTGAATAACCATTATTAATCAGCGACAAATTTTGCTTCTTAGCATGGAGTGCAGTTTGAGAAATCATAGACTAATTTTTCACTCTCCATACAACTTTGGGTTTCTTATTTGGATTTTGTTTCAAAAACTTGTGAACCTTTATTCACATTGGGATGCAGGCCTTTATTCACATTGTGTACACTTGTATCTAAAAAAGGTGAAAATGAATTTTTCTTACAAAATTAGTTCTCCTTATAGGTAGAACTCTACAATTACTATCCTTATGACCAAATTGATTTTAAATATAATAATAACCATAAAAAGATGAGGAATATCTGGTTATATCATTTCTTGATACAATATAAGGAACTATTCTAAACTCTAACATAATCAATTCTCTCACCTTTATGTATCCATCTGCATCAGCTACTTTTATCTTCTTCTTCTCTTCAAGGTTCTCTTCAGGTTCATCATTCTTCACAATAGTTGTGTTTAATTTTGTCTTTATGTCCTTGCAAGCTTTAGATTTTTTTCTCCTAATCCTTATTTTAATTTGAAGCTTTCATATAGCTTAGCAGATGTACTAGTAGTGAAAATCTTTCCCTTTTCATAACCAAGACCTGATCTCTCTATTGAGGGCTTTTGAGAGTTAATCACTTCATCAAGAGTGTTTGATCCTCCTATCAACTTTAAACTTTTGTCTAGTTGACCTTTGAATTTTTCAAGCTCTTTTCTCAAAGCCACTATCTCTGCTTCTATCTTCATACATTTATCAGATTTAGATTTTAGTTCAAGTTTGACTACATATTCTACTATTTTAGCCTCTTCAACTTACGTATTTAGGCTCACTATCATCTAATCATATTTCTCAAGACTTTTGACATTTTCTCAATTTCTTTTTGTCCAATATTTTTCTATCTTGATTTTTCTTTTCTTATCTTGTAAATTTCCTCTAAAGCCCAGATGAACTCACACTATAGATCCACTTTTCCATCTTATTCATATGAGTCTTTAACTTCTTCATGATCCATGGAAGTTGATTCTATTGTCATAAATAGGACTTTCTTTTCCTCAGCCATAAAGGTAGTCACAATCATCATTAGAACTATCATTATCATCCATTGAATCACTATCTTATTTTTTGTATAGACCTTTCTTGTTTTTGAAATTCTCCTTCTTGGGATAGTAGGGATTCACATTTGTTCTACTCTCTACTTTCTCAGAGCTATCCTTTTTATTATGAGGGCATTTAGTTGTAAAATGTCCTACTTTACCACAATTAAATCATTTGAAGGATAACTTATCTCTATACTTTCTAGATCCTCTCTTTAATCTTCTGACAAAGTTAGCTTCTTCTTCATCAATCTCCTTAGATTCAGATGTATGTACTTCCACCTTTATTGATTTATATGATTTGAATGCAACTTCTCTCTTGAGGGTGTTTTCCTCTCCCATCCTCATCTCATAGGTTGTGAAGGTTCCATGAAACTCATCAACAGTGAGTTTATCTATATCTCTTGCTTCCCCTATTACAAATATTTTAGAATCATATATTGATGTCAAATATCTTAGGACATTTTTAAAAATGATTGATTATTTTATTTCTTCTCCAAAGCCCTGATTGTATTGACTATTTCATCTACTCTGAGGAGGTAGTATGTAATCTTCTCCTCTTAATTCATATTAAGGATCTCAAACTTGACAATACATTACTTTGACAAACTCTGAATTTGAAAATCCATAAGGAATAACATTATTTACCTTGGCATTGATCTCATATGCCTTCTTGGTAGCCTAATCAATATGAGTTGTAGCATGGATTGTATATCTATTTACCATAGACATCCATACATCAAATCTTAATGAGGATAAATATGCTTCCATTCTTATGCTCCAAAATTCATAGTTTGATCCATCAAAGAGAGGTGATTTTTTTATGAAGATCCTTACTAACTATCCATTTATGTTTATTGTTCCAAGATCTACCTGAGCTAATTAAGCTACTTCTAAAGAACCTAGGCTATGATACCAATTATTGGAATACAATTACATACTAAGAGGGGGGCTGAATCAATATATAAATTAAAATTAGTCCTTTAAGAACTTTTAAAGTAGATTAAAATATATATACAAATCAAATTAGATATGCATGGATCACACAAACTCAAATACACATGACAGTAGATTTATACATGGAAACCTCAAAGGGAAAAACCACGATGAGAATAACTACTAGAATCTACCATTTTAATCTAGCCTTATAGTCAAAACCTCACTAGTTACACTTTGAAGGGAACCAACCCTAAGGAGACACCAATCCCCTAATTTAAGAGCTTCAAATATAAGGAAACACCCACTCCCTAATTTAAGCACCCAATCAACTTATCTAATATCACCAACCTATCAGATTATTTTATGAAGCTAAAACTCTTGATTGTAGCATAGATTCATTAATGAATCCAATCCTCTTATTCTTTATTATAGGTCTGATCTATAAATGTTCATAATCTACACATAATCTCTTTGTGCCTTTCTTCTCTCTACCCCTCTATCTCTGTGTCTAGATATGTCTCTATTCAACACAGTTCATCTCTCTCTCTCTCTCTCTCTCTCTCTCTCTCTCTCTCTCTCTCTCTCTCTCTCTCTCTCTCTCTCTCTCTCTCTCTCTCTCTCTCTCTCTCTCTCTCGACTCTACTCAATCAATAATAACAATCATTCTAGATACTTTTGCCTATGTATTAGATATCATATATATAATTAATTGATGTAAGGTCTTATATCTTCACTATGTTCACACTTAGATTGTAACACATCACAATAATTTTGAACTTTACTTCATCATGACTTTAATTGTAAGTTTCCCACATCTTGAATTCATGCATCACCACCATGATTTCTAGTCTCATTACTATCTATAGCATTTTATGGAATTTAGTTTTGATGCACCTAAAAATTTACATATAATTGATCAATTAAATTGATCAATCTCATTATCTATGTTTTGATTTAGTGCTTACTCACATGTTCCTGCATATTCTTGCATTTGACCATTAGATTAGACATATCTTTAAATCTTGATTATTGATCTTATCAAACATGCTTGGTCTTTAACTCACATATATGTTGATAAATATTGAGTACTTTATTCCATCTGAGTCTACTCACTTTGTTGGATCTCTTTTATATGATCATACACTCACCATCATATCTTTTGACAAGCTCGATCTTTATCTCTGCTTGGATCTCAAGAGTGTGTTCCTTTTGAACATAGTTATCAGTTCTTTCTATTGAGACACTTGGAATCCTCACATTTTTTTTGATGATTTGACTTTAAATATCACCGTATATTTACTATCAAATGTTTCATGATTATGACACTTGTCACTAGCACATTTACTTGGAGGTCCTTTTGATAATTTGATTATGCTATGCTTTATCAAATCTTCTATGTATGATTAAAGTATAATCTTTGATCAAGATGGGAAATATATAAAGTCTTAGACTTGGGAAATATTAAGTCCTTTGATCACTACTTGAGATGGTGATCTCTAGGTTGAGGGGCCAATTTCACAATGACAACAAAGGCTTAAGTTACAAATTAAGCTATCGGGTCAAGGCTATATCTAGTCAACATCAAAACAGAAGAGCCTCTTGACACCATGAATTAAAACCTTAGGGTTTAACTAAGAAACCTTATCATGTTTGAGAGAAATGATAATTTAATTTTGATCTCATTCATTCTCATTTGAACTTGTGGACCATATGTCTAGAATGCTCTTGAAAAACTCATAACAAATCTTCTATATATTTCCTTTGAAAATAACCATAAATGTTCTTTGTAAATGCATGATAACTTTACTAGACCTTGTGCATATTTTGACTAAGTATGATGGCCATTTCAACATGCTTGGAAGGATATCTTTGAACCTGCATAACTCTTGTTGTTCTTAGTTGCATGACATATAATTTAGTACATAAGCTCCTCTTTCATAGGAGATTCCATCCATATATCAATTTTCTCATTAATTATTCATACGTGAAATATATGACATCATAAATATGCATTTTAATCTATTTTTTGTAATCTAAAAATTTGATTATGTTGGAAAAAAATGTCAAAGTGGCTAGAAGCCCTATTTTGTTCAAGTATATCTCTTCTTGCACTACATCGCATGACTTGAGATTCAGTGCATATAATCTAGGCATAAAAATGAACAGACCCATGTGATCATTTTGAACTAGTACCTCTATATGTGCAAATTATGACCTCATCAATAGGCTTACTTGGCTCTATTGAACCCTTTTGAAAATTTGGCTATGTTGAAACTTAGTTATTTTTGTCTACGTAGCCAAATTTGCATGCCCATATCTCCTATTGTGCTTCATTTCATGTCTTTAAATATGGCACATTATAACTAAGAATTAATGTAATCAAAACCATGTAACCATCTCCCTCAGAATCATTCACACATGGAAATGGTGATGTTAGAAAAATGTCTTCCCATCTTTTCCTATCATAGATCCAAAATGTCTAGATTATTAATATGAGGAACCGAATAAATTTCATGCATGCACACAAGCATTCCAATCATCCTTGACCTCTGATAGAATCCTTTAAATATCCTCTAATCATAATATTCAATCCTAAACATAAATTACATGCTCATAATGTCCCTTTTGACATCAATGACAATCATATTTCCAACACTCTTTGAAGGACATTCAACTAATGGATCAATGATGTATGATCACCTTTGTCCTCAAACCTTTGAG